>PVJS01043445.1:0-17066 GCA_004027185.1 Glis glis | reverse complement strand
GAGATAAAGAGTACTAGAACAGTCAATTTACAACTTCGCAGTTTTACAAAGAACAAAAAGTTAGAGTTCCTTCATTCCTACTTGGTTTTTCTAACATGAACAAGTTATTTTCAATTTCAGAAAAAACTATAAGATGAAAAAAAGACAGAAGTTCTCCATCACCACATAATTTAATATTTGCTCTCTTTCCCCAGCACGAATTTCACAGCCTTGATTATTCGTTTTTCAGTACTGATCAGCATCAAAGGACTGATGGTGGCATAGCCATTCCCCACCAGCATCTGGACCCACAGGCAAGCTGGATCATCCTTCCACAACTCTTTAGAGGAAGAAGAAACAATGCAATCCAAAAAGTACATGACCACAAAGAAACTCATGAGCAGCAGAATGGTCCAGGTGGCCCTTTGTTCTGGGGATGCTTTTGAAGAAACGCTGGTGCTGTGGAGATGCTGAGACAGCCTCTTATGCCTGCACAAGAGAATCACCATGTACCCACTCGAGAGGGCCATGAGCCCTATGAACAAGACATCTCGAAATACCCCCATTGCAGTAAAAGGGTACCTGAAGAAGTGACCCATGGGTGAAATAGAGCAGGATTCTGAGAGAAACCAAAGGACTGATGTCTCATTGGGTGGTCCAGCAATGGAGATTAAAATGCGAACATTTATGAATATACTGGAAACCCAGAGAATGAGAAAGCAACACAGGCTGTGATGTGAAGACTTATGTTTAAACTTTGCCAAGCAGGAGCTTCTGGGGCTGAGGATGATGGCTTGAAGGACACTCAGCAGGCAGGTAGTACAAAGAGAGAGATTCCTCATCAACCTATACAAGTAGATAGCTGATTTGCATGTGATGTCATTCCAAATGTTCCAAGATCCAAACTTGTCTATATCTATGAACACCCTGGTTATTAGCATCACTAGATGAATTAGTGCCATGTGGCCAACTGTCAGGTCTGTGGGCTTGGCCCTGTGTTGGAGGAGGAATGTGAGGATGTGGAAGAGAAGAAGGATGGTATTGCCTAATATCCCAATGCCAATTTGGAAGAAAAAGGTATTTCTAATGGCAATAAAAGTGTAAATGTTGATACTTTCACTCATTTCTAGTGAAAAATTCACAGTAAATGTCTGAGGAGGAAAGGAAGGAAGATAAATTCTCATCACAGATATTAACAACTTCATCAATCTCAGCCAAAACTATTGACACCATTAAAATTTGTAGATTTATCCTAATGCACCATTTCCCCCTTTGATACTGAAGTCTTTCTATTTCACTTTTTGGTTTTTCATGGACAGGGCAATGATTTATTTGTCTTTGCATCTGCAACATCCTGATACAATGCTGGGTATGAAGCAAAAGCTCGCTCATGTTTTTAGTTGAATTCAAGTGAGAAGGACTGCACAGAAGTCAAAATAAGACTCTCAAGAAAAGACAGTCCACAGGACAACCATGCGCACAGTTATATACTTTCAGTGTCCTCTTTATTCTCAAATGTATATTGCCAAATAACAAACTATTGATAAATATAGACTCTGAAGTCAGAATAATTATTTTTTGGTACTGGGTATTGAACCCAGGGTCATTCTATTCCTGAGCTAAACCTACAGTTCTACTTTTTTTTGAAACAATGTCTCACTAAGTTTCTGACTGTCATGCAAAATTGCTGAGGCTGACCTTGAAACTGCAATCCTCCTATTTCCCCCTCCCAAGTACAAGGATTACAAGTTGTGTATCACCATGCCTGGCTAAAATGCCTCAATTTAAATCCATGGTCTGCTATTTACTACAAGTGAGACCTTTACCAATTACATCTGTAATGCATCTGTTTCTTGTCTAAATACAGTTATATTTCCTACATCCTAGGGATCTGATGAGAATAAAAAGATTAAGTAGATGTACTAAACCTGGTGGTGTTTCTGGTAGATAGCGATCTTGAGAGCAATGTTGGCTATTATGTTTATTACATGATTCCTCATTGGCATGGCTTAAGAGAGTTAGTACAGGTCTCTGATGAATTTCCTGGGTGTCCCTGCCTCAGTGAGAGAGGTGAAATTACTACAGAATCACAGGTTCCTAACAACCTGTGTTCACAAGGCTCTGGTGGAATTTTAGGGTTTTTCTCTGAATACACCAAGATTTATTTCACATGCATTTCATTATCATGGCAGAATCATGTAATAAACATAATAGCTAACATCGCTATCAAGATCGCTATGTGCCAGAAACGCCACCAGGTTTAGTACATTTACTTAATCTTTTTATACTTATCAGATCCCTAGGATGTAGGAAATATAACTGTATTTAGTCAAGAAACACATGCAATTCTAAGAAGAATCTTCAATTACCAGCTGAATCATATTCCAAAATTTCTTTTCTATCCATTCATAGGCATATAGAATCAGGTTGGTTACATTTGGGGTTCATTCATGTGTGTGTGTGTGTGTGATAATGGATATTGAATCCAGAGCATTCTACCTCTGAGCTATACCCCAATCCCTATTTTATATTTATTTATTTTTAATTTTGAAATTAAAATCAATATAGGGTCTCACTATACTGCAGAGGTCCTAAGTAAGTTGCTGAGGCTGGCCTTGAACCTGTGATCCTCATGCCTCAGCCTCCCATTTATTGGATTTACGGACATGTGTCATTATGCCTCATTCCTTTTAAATGTTTTAATCAGGAGACAGGAATACCCCCTCACAGTGAGAGATGAGTATCCATAGGAAATTAAACTTCCACATCTTTTTCAAGTAAGCAGTAACATTTCTCCTGGGGGAGGGGGGTGTTAAATGTGACAATGACACTAGAGCATCTGGTGATGACATACTCGTGGAATATTTCCCTGTGAAGTGCAGGTATTTACTTCATTTCAGTTTTAATTGAAATCAAATGACTACAAAGTACATAACATATAAAATGGTACTACTCACATATTCCCACGATTTTGTCATCTGAAAATCAAGTGCATATGGCTGTTATTTTTATAGCTGCTGAGAGAAGTTTGTTTTTATCATGTGAGTTTCAAAATGTTCATGAGTCATGAAAAAAATTGTGAGTGTGTGTGTGTTTGTGTGTGGGGGTAATGGAGATCAAACCCAAGGGTGCTCTACCACTGAGCTACACTGTTAGGACCTCAAAGAAAACTCACTCCATCTTGGCCAGAAACTCCCAATTCATGCTCAGTATAGCCTCCCCCACCTGCTTCCTGCGTAAGACTTGCCCATAAGCCCCCTGCCCATCACACCCCTCTGCTTACAATAAAGCCCCATCATCCTGATTACCCCTCTTGGCAATATTTAAACAACATCCCCCCTGCCCTTTAGAATCTCCCCTTAATAACTCCCCTTAGCAATATCTAACTTCCATTATCCAACCCTGTAAAATCTCATCTTAAACAATCTATATAAAATCTAGTCTGTGAGTGGACATAGGCTCCATCTTTCCTGGAGACCCACTTCACAGGTTTTAACCCAATAAAGCCTATTCTGCCATTGGGTAATCTCTTATCTCCTTCCCTTTCCCCCAAATTTCTTTTTTTTTTTTTTTTTGCGGTACCAGGGATTGAACCCAGAGGCATTCTAGGCATTCTACCTCCACGCTACACACCCGGCCCTATTTTTTATACTTTATTTTGAAACCGGGTCTCATGAAGTTGCAGAGGGCCTCACTAAGTAGAGAGAGAGAGAGAGAGAGAAAGAGAGAGAAAGAGAGAGAGAGAGAGCTGAGGCTGGCCAGGAACCAGGATCCTCTGGTCTCCGCCTCCCAAAGTACTGGGATTACAAGCATGTGCCACCACGCCCGGCGCTCCCCCAAAACCTTTCATACATCCTCAGCCCTTTTTATTTTTAAGACAAGTTCTCACTAAGTTGCTGAGGCAGGCCTCAAACTTGCCATCCTGTCTCAGTCTCCCACCACTGGGATTATAGGTGTGTGCCACCATGCCTAGCTAAGGAGCCAGGGAAATTTAAGTATTTCAAGCCTAGTTGGATAATTGGTCTGAAATTTTCAGAAATGTTTCATGGTCTAAAATAGAAATTACATAATAGCATCCAAAAAATTAACTTCCTCCAAACAATTATTTTTTAAAAATTCTCAATTCATGCATTCAGCAAATATAGATTGGCTTCCCAGGAGAAACAACAGAAAATAATCTAGTGGTCCATTAGCCTACAAGTTTTATACGTCACACATTGCTATTACTAGGCACACAGCATCTCATGGCCTCTATGTCTTCTATGAATATATAAATGGAATAAACCTATTTCTGTATGCTTATTTCAATAAGTTATGACATATATGCTGAGACTTTGATACAGAAATAGGCCCACACTTTTAATCATAATGGCCCATCTCTCCACCTTAAATTCCTGAGATGCTTGGTAAACAAAGGATCCCTAAAAATGTCCGACCTTTGGTAAAACCCAGGCATCATTCAGCATGACCAGTGAAATGTCAGGATTCTGAAAAATCATAAAAAGGGGACCAGACCCCCATCCCTGCCATGTACCCCTACCCATCTCCTCACAGGTTCTCCTATAACAAAAAACTGTGAAGGCACCAAAGTTGCTCTCTCTCTCTCTCTCTCTTGAGATGGCCTGCATATTCCCTTGAACATGTGTTCCCCACTTTCCTAAATAAACTGTTTTGCTGCTGAAAAAAATAAAGTCCTTTAAAATATTATAAACTAGCCAGATGCAATAGCACAATCCTATAATCCCAGTACTTGGGAGGCTGAGACAGGAGGATCACAAGGTTCCTGCCCAGCCTCACAAACTTAATGAGGCCCTCTGCAACTTAGTGAGAACCTATTTCAAAGCAAAAATATAAAATAGGGGTACAACTATGGGTGTAGCTCAGAGGTAGAACACCCCTGGGTTTAGTAGTAGTAGTAATAATAATAATAATAATAATTACAGTAATAATAATGTGAATTATCTTTGTAACTAGTATTTTATATAATTCTTTAAAAACTACATAAAATAATTGTAATGTTCCTTTCTATCATGTTACTTCTAAGAAATACAGGCTTTCCTTCAAGTTGGTTTAAAATGTAAAAAATAACATTGAAAAGCTGGACAAGCAGTCTGTCTGAATCATCTGCAAATCCAGGGCACAGGCATTCATGATTTTCAGTGTATCTAAGGGGACTGCAGTCCAGTGTATAGACAGGGATGTCACTGCACGTGCAGGCTGATGAAAGGGAGGGCAGACACATCTGTTTCCTCATGTGCAACAGGAACACGATCATGCCCAAACTATCATATATGTCCTGCACTTGATGATGCGCATTAAATACATCAAAGGACATATTTTGGTTTATCACTAACACACACCTCCATGTCGCCATCTTTTCATCTCTACATTCATCTCCCTCCTTGACATACTGCAGAGATTACACCCTTGGCCCTCCTGGAACCAGGATGGGTGAGCACCACTCCCATCACTTTGTGTCTTTATTTTTAAAGCAACTGCAGCCCATCGTCACTGCTGGAAATGACCTAGTGGCTACAGCGCATGCTCATACACTCATAACATTCATTTAAATTCATGAGACAAAAATGAAGATAAGATACAGCTTCCTGAGAAAATACTGATAGATATATTAAGAATGTGAGTTTAATACTCTATAATACAATGTTTTAAACAAAGATCATATAATTCTTATTAGTTTTAAATTATTTTTATGCAGATAATTATTATTAATTACCCAACGTATATAGGGTAACTTATTAAATAATATTTTGAAATGACTTATGGATATGAGAGAAGCAAAACTAAGTATACATTGTAAAATATGGGGTTTGAATTTATCTCTTCCTTAGTGAAGAGGTATATGAATTAGTAATATTGGAGTAAAAATAACTGGAAATCATAATAATATGTACCTTGAGAAATGCTGTAGCAATAAATGAAAGTCATTTTAGTCTAAGAAATGAATGGATACCTAAAATTATTAAATATTTCTGATTAAAAAATCAAATTTTCCTGAGTCACCAAATCAAAAGGCTAAATACATTAAGAAAAATTGCATTCTAGAAAAAAAGTAGTCTGAACACTGAAAAACAAGGAAGAGTTGAGTGTCCAATATTAGGATACCAAAACATGTAATAGGTCCAATTTGCCCCTCTTGATCATTCATCAAAATCACAGAAGCCGAACATGCCCACTGATTTTGCAGCAGTGGAATACAGAAGTACTTACCTAGACAGATGCTTGCAGGGATCAGGGGCTCCCATGAAGAACCTGCAGTTTTAAGAAGAGGATGTCTTTACTGCATCTCCCTGCAGCACATGGAAAGATGACAAGATCCCGCTGGGGAGGAGGAAACCTGGGAGTCCCCAGTGGAAGATTTCACATGTCTCTTAGTTTTACTTTATTCTCTCTGGGATAATAGCAATCTGGGGACAGCTAGGCTCAAAACTTTTCTCTCTATTCCTTGACATATTTCCACAGTAGGAGCAGAGGTTCCCAATCCTGTAGGCAACACCTATTCTCTCAATTGATCCTAAGCTCAAATTAGTCCAAACTCATTCCATACTACGTAATGCCTCTACTCTACGTGAGTGATTCCTGACGTCTCCCATAGATCCCAGGGGCTCTGAGGGCCCTCTCCCTACAAGTGTGTGACTGGCACCCTCTTTTCAGGTACACCTTCACACTCACCATTTAATCTGGAATATTACTGGCCATGTGTCCTGTGTGATTTCCAAACCCAGTTTCAAATTTCCAGCTGTTTCAGGAAACATTAAATTAAATTAGACATTAAAGTGTCCCTTCTGGTTTGAGTGAAAGAAGCAAAAGCATTTTAAACCAATTCCTTTAGATTTTTCTAGAATTTCTAGAGTGGCCCTAAGTGTGATACAAATGTACAGCACATGCAGGCTGAAGATGGAACATACATCTCTGCAGAGAGCTGGGAAAATTAGCTTTCTTGACTGGGTTACTAAGAAATCACAACAGAGTGTAGTGATTCAAATCTATAAAACCAATACTTTGGAGGCTGAGATAGGAGGATCACAGGTTTGTAGCAAGACACTATTTCAAAATTTAAAAGTCAAACAGAAAATCGGGCTGGGGATGTAGCTCAGAGGTAGAATGCAAGGAGCCAGGCAGGCAGGTGAGCAGGAAGTAAGTAAGAAAACAAACCTCAACACTCTGCCATCCAGGGCAAAAAATAAGAGAAATCAGTTCTAATGAGCCAGTGTGTTGACCAAATGTATCTCTGGAGGTACAGGAGCTCCCAGGCTTCAGATCTGAACATTCTACAAAAGCAGTAGTATTAGATACTTTGAACAACTCTCAGTTTTCTATATCTTATTATACTTATTAAAAAGGGAATAAGAAAGGAAACACAAGTTTCTGTCTATACAAATAAATATTAAAAGAGAAAAGGAAAATGCTCAAGGCAAATACATGAAATACTTGCAGATCGAATTCAGCAGCACATTAAAGGGATAATATAAGCTAGGCTTGGTGATACACACCCGCAATCTCAGTATGTGGGAGGCTGAGATAGGAGGTTTGCAGATTGGTGGTCAGACTTAGCAGCTAAATGAGCCCCCCCAAGATGAATGATCTTAGTGAGGCCAGCCTCAGCAACTTAGCAAGACCTTGTTTCATATTACAAAATAAAAAGGGCTGGAGGTGCAGCTCAGTGGTGGAGTGCTCCTGGGTTCAATCCCCTATGCCAAAAAAAGATGATATACCATAACCAAGTGGGATTTATCTCAAGGATTCAAGGATTTGTACAATAATGTTTTACCACAGCAAATTAATTAATGTGACACTCATCATTGAGTAAATGAAGAATTAATATTAATGATCACATAATAGATGTGAATAATTCATTTGATAAAATTCAAAATTTTTCATGTTAACTTTCTAACAATATGAACACATATAAGGCCATAAAAGAAAATTTTTCAGCAAGCAAAAACTCAGTAATGAAAACCTGGAATATTTTATTCTTCTAAGCTCAGGAACAAGGCAAGGATGATGACTTTATTTCAGTAACAAATTATAACAATGTTGATTAAAGGCTTTAAATCAATGTAGTAAGATAGTACAGAGTAAAGGTTGTTTATTCTTTTGAATTCTATTTGTGGCAGTGCCAGAAATCCTTGTCAGATCAATCAGGCAAGTAAAAGATATAATAAACTGTCCTTGTTGCTAAAAAGAATTGAAAGTAACTCTTCAGCAATGAAATTATCGCTCACAATTACGTGATCAATATATGTAGAAACACTGAAGACCCCACAGAAAACCTGTTAGCACTATTAATTGAATTCAGGGAAATTACAATAGAATCAAATGAAAATAAAGATACAACATATCAAAATCTATGGGACACACTGAAGGCAGTGTTAAGAAGAAAATTTACAGCATTAAGTGCCCACATAAGAAAAACAGAAAGATTCAAAAAATCTAATAATGCACTTCGAAGCCGTGTAAAAACAGGAAAAAACTAACCTCAATGCCAGCAGAAGGCAGAAAATAATCAAAATCAGAGCAGAAATTAATGAAAAAGAAAAATATCCAGAAGATCAGAAGAAAAAACAGCTGTTTTTGAAAGGATTAATAAGATTGACAAACCCTTAGCCAATCTAACAGAAGAAAGAGAACAGACCCAAATCTCAAGGATAAGAGGTGAAAATGGAGATACCATCACAGATAATGTGGAAATCTAAAACACTATTAGAACGCATTTTGAAAACTTATACTCCAATAAAATAGAAATCCCAGAGGAAATTGACACATTCTTAGACACCTGCAACTTACTAAACTGGAACTAGAAGACAGAGAAAACCTAAACAAACCAATAGGAGTCAAAGAAATTGAAATAGAAACAAAGGGTCTCCCATCAAAGAAGAGCCTAGGCCCAGATGGATTCCCAGCTGAATTCTACAAGACCTTCATAGAAGAACTAGCTCCAATGCTCCTCAAACTATTCTGTGAAATAGAAAAAGAAGGAATGTTACTGTATTCATTCTATGAAGACAGCATCACCATAATCTCCAAACCAAATAAAGATACCACAAGAAGAGAACATTACAGACCAATATCATTGATGAACATAGATGCAAAAATTCTGAATAAAGTATTAACAATTTGCATTCAAAACTACATCAAGAAAATAGTTCACCATGACCAAGCAGGCTGCATCCCAGGGATGCAAAGCTGGTTCAACATTCACAAATTAATAAATGTATTTCACCACATTAATCTATTTAAAGACAAAAATCACATGATTATATCAATAGATGAAGAAAAGCATTTGACAAAACCCAACACCCTTTTATGATAAAAGTGGTAAGGAAATTAGGATTAGAAGGAACAGATCTTGACATCATAAAGGCTATAATACAACAAACCCAAAGCCAGCATCATTTCGAATGCGGAAAAATTGACAGAATTTCCCCAAAGAACAGGCACAAGACAAGGATGCCCATTCTCATCACTCCTATTCAATATACTACTTGAAATTCTATCCTCAGCAATAAGACAGGAGAAAGGAATCAAAGGAATACAAATAGGGAAAGAAGAACCGAACCTATATTTGTTTGCAGATAACATGATCCTTTATATAAAAGATCCAATAAACTCATCAAGAAAACATCTAGAGGTGATAAATAGTTTTAGCAAAGTAGCAAGATATACTATCAACCAACAAAAATCATTAGCATTCCTTACACCAATCATGAATCCACTGAAAAAGAAATACAGAAAGCAATTCCTTTCACAGTAACCTCTAAAAAGATAAAATGCCTAGAAATAAATTTAACCAAGGAGGTGAAAGACCTCTATAATGAAAATTATTAATCACTAAAGAAAGAAATCAAAGAAGGTTTTAGAAGATGGAAAGGCTTCCCATGCTTTTGGATAGGCAGTATAAATATAGTCAAAAGGCCCATACTTCCAAAAGCTATCTACAAATTCAATGCAATTCCTATGAAAATATCATTGTCACTTTTCATAGTCCTAGAGAAATCAGTTATAAAATTCATGTGGAAAAAACAAAACACCCAGAATAGTCAAAACAATTCTCAACAATAAAAATCATACTGGAGGCATCACAGTACCTGACTTCAAACTGTACTACAAAGCAATAGTAATAAATACAGCATGGTATTGTCACAACAGGCACATAAATCAATGGAACAGAACAGAAGACTCAGAAACAAAGCCCCATATCTTTTGCCAGTTTATCTTTGATAAAGGTGTCAAATACATACACTGAAGAAAGGACAGCCTTTACAACAAATGCTATTGGGAGAACTGGCTATCCACAGTAGAAAGATGGAACTAAATCCTAACTTCTCACCCTGCACAAATGCCAACTCCAGATTGATCAAAGACTAGAAATTATTAGACTAGAAATTTTAAAACTGTTAGAAGAGGATAAAGGACCACCATTCCAACACTTATGTACAGGTAGAAACTTCCTCAAAAAGACCCCAAAATTAAAATAAGAATTAATGAATGGGATGGCATTAAATTACAAAGCTTCTCTGTAGTAAAGGAAACCATCAAGATTCAATAGAGAGAGTCTACAGGATGGGAGAAGATCTTTACCACTACTCATTGCACAGAGGACTAATATCTAGAATATACAAAGAGCTTAAAAACCTTAACACTAAAAAAAATTTAAAAATGGGCAACCAAACTGAATAGACACTTTTCAAAAGAAGAAATGCAAATGATCAACAAATTTATGAAAATATGTTCATCATCTTAGCGATCAGGGAAATGCAAATCATAACTAAAATGAGATTCCATCTCACTCCAGTTAGGATGGCAATCATCAAGAATACAAATGATAATAAGTGCTGGCGAGGAGGTGGGGAAACTGGAATCCTATTACACTGTTGGTGGACCTGCAAACTAGTACAACTACTTTGGAAATCAGTGTGGAGGTTTCTCAGAAAACTGGGAATGGAACTACCATATGACCCAGGAATAGCACTCTTGGGCATCTTCCCAAAGGAAACGAAATGAGAATATTATAGTCATACATGCATATCCATGTTCATAGCACAATGTACAATTGCCAA
Source organism: Glis glis (assembly GCA_004027185.1). Lineage (NCBI taxonomy): Eukaryota > Metazoa > Chordata > Mammalia > Rodentia > Gliridae > Glis > Glis glis. Next base: position 6,009 of record PVJS01043445.1, on the reverse strand, counting down.
ATTATGGAAGCAGTCTAGAAGTCCATCACTGGGTGAATGGATCACAAAATTTTGGCATATACATATAAGGAAATTTTACTCCACCATAAAGAAGAGCAAAATTATACCATTTGCAGGAAAATGGATGAAACTTGAGAATATTATGCTGAGTACACCCAGTACCATAGAATAAGTAGATGTATGTTCTCTCTTATATGTGGAAGCTAGAGAGATATTTGGCAACATCAGACAGATGAGCAGAGTCTTCAGGGGAGTGACCAAGAGTGATTGGAGAGGGGAGGGGGGACAAAATCATAAAGAATGCAATAATAGAAATAATATTATGAAGATGTACAAAATTGCCATTTTCAATCTCACAGACTTGTGGGGTGAGGGTGGGGGAGACCCGGTGGGGAGGGCAACAAGAGTGTGTGCATGTATGTGCATGTATTTTTCTAACACTCTGTACCCCAATATGATTTAAAATTACAATGCACCACTTCAGATAATGGAGGAGAAACCTCAGTGGAGCCAGAGAGGTGGTTTAGAGGAAGGGGAGGGAGAAGGCTGAGGTTCATTAATAGAAATACTACCATCAGCTATGTGTACATATGTGACTATACCAACATCAATCTCAGTACTCTATTGAGAGGGGGAAATGGGGAGACTTGGGGGGTCCACCAAGTGCTGTGTGCATGTATGTTACTGTCAACATGATTTACATTATGAGGTGAGACTATACTGCACCAATAAAGGCATGTAACATTACAATGCACCAAATAAAAATAAATATAGATTAATGAATGGAAAATATAGGTCAGTTACTAGACTCAAAGCTGGTTGTGGTGGCACACACCTACACTCCCAGTATTTGGGAGGCTGAGGAAGTAGGATCACAGATTTGAGCTCAGCAACTTAGCAAGGCCCTCAACAACTTAGCCTGACCCTGCTTCAAAAAAAAATAATTGTGTGTGTGTGTGTGTGTTTGTGTGTGTGTTATGCTGCAATTGAACCCAGGGGTATTCTACCACTGAATCACACTCCCAGCCCTATTTTAATTTTTATTTGGAAACAGGGTTTCCCTAAGGTGTTCAGAGTCTCACTAAGTTGCTGAGTCTGGCTTCAAACCTGCACTCCTCCTGTGTCAGCCTCCCAAGTCCTGGGGTTACAAGTGTGTGCCACTATGCTCAGCTGTCAAAATAAAAATAAATAAATAAATAACTGGGACTAGAATTATAGCTCAGCAGTAGAATGCTCCTGGGTTCAATATCCAGTACTATGAAAAAAAAAGAAAGGAAATAACAGAAAATTAGTAGGGTAGCAGGGCATGGTGGTGCATGCTTGTAATCCTAGTACTTGGGAGGCTGAGACAGGAGGATTGCAGGTTCAAGGACAGCCTCAGCAACTTAGTGAAACCCTGTTTCCAAATAAGAAATAAAATTTGTCTGGGGATGTAGCTTGGAGGTAGAATGCCACTGGGTTCAATTCTCAGCAACACACACACACACTCACAAACAAACACACACACAAATAAGTAAATAAATAAATAGAAAATTACTAGGCTTGGTACAATTCAGGTAATCACACTTTTGAACTCAAAATATTCATTTTGATTAGAGATAGAAAAAAAGTGCAATACGATCAGAGGTGTATTTGTGTGTGTATGGTACTGGAGATTTAACCCAGGGGAATCCTACCTGTGAGCTATGCCCCAAATCCTATTTTATCTTTTATTTTGAAACAGGGTCTCACTAAGTTGCTAGACTGGCTTCAAACCTGTGATCCTCCTGTCTCAGCCTCCTAAGTGCTAGGATTACAGGCCTGCACCACCTTGCCTAGCAATCAGAGATGTATTTTTACGTTAGTGGCAGAAGTTTATGTCACTCAGTGTTTTAAACTGGTAATTTAGGAAATGTTAGAAAACCAAAAATCTTATATTCTATCACTTAGTAATATCACATGCTTTGATTCTTCTGATAATTTTGCTTTTAAATTATGATGTAAAAATGGTTGAAAACCAAGTAGTGGAACCAGGTCATTTTTAGAAAGGTTGTTTCTGGTGTACTTTCCAGATTTTGAAATAATGAAAATGCAAACACTAGTACCTAAATTAGCTATCAAGTCGAAACAATTGATTTAATAAAATACTATGCAATCAAGTTCCACAAATGACAAGAGTCTTGCAAAAGAACAGCAAACATGAAATCTAAATGAGAAATGAAAAGAAGACATTAACAGACCTTTCACAAAATAAAGTATACAGATGGCAAAAACATGTGAAAAGATGCTTAACATTACATGTCATTAGGGAAATAAAATCAATGCGACTATGAGATTTCACTAACAACCCATTAGAATGGCACTTTCCTGCACAAAACCAAGATTAACAAATGTGGTGAGTACACAAAGCACAGCAATTCTCACTGATGGTCAGTGTGACACCATATGATACAAGCTTTGGGGAAACCTTGCTTTCCCACTGTAATCTCTCATCCATAAAATGTAGTTACCATATGATCCAGCAATTACACCTTTAAGGTTTACCCAAACTATTTGTAAATGAAAGGTCATACCAATGGTTCATGCAAGGATCCATAGCAGCTCTACTCATGATCATATTAAATTGAAGGAAATAAAAAAGTGGAAAGAAAAATTCCAGAAGGAATAAGTATGTATTTAAGCAAAGGTTTGCATAAGAAAACATTGTACTTTCACACATACAAAATATTTCCATTTGGAACAAAAGAAGGGTATTCTATTGGTTAACTTAACAAGCATGAATCTGAAATGCATTTTATTAAGTAAAGGAAGCCAGGATGCAATAAGTAATCACTTCAATTCATAGGACACCCCTGAAAGGGAGCACTGGAGAGAGAAAGGACATTAGTGGTTTTCAGGGTTGCAGGATGGATACTGTTTGAATAAAATGTGGATGCATTTAATTCAAAATCGGGTGGAATTATAATGAAAGAAATGTTTTATACTGCAGTGGGACAACACATAGAAAGAAAAATTTAAAAAGAAAGTGACTTAAGTAACCTTGATAAATGCTGTACCAATGAAAATTATAAAGCTACAGATAAAGTTGTGGCAATGTATATAAGTACTATACTCCAGTTGGTAAAACAGATTCTTGTACAGATAAGGATTAGCAATTCATAAACTACTTTTCAGATAGAATACATTAGTAGGTAGATGGTGGGTAGTGGGTGAGAGCTTTGTACTGTCAGAAAGTGAAGAAATATCATAAAGGGAAGTCTAAGTGGGTGTGGTGGCACACACCTATAATCCTCGTACTTGTTAGGCTAAGACAAGAAGATTGCAGAGACAGGAAGGATCACAGATTCAAGGACAGCCTCATCATTGTAGTGCGATTTTCAGCAACCTAGTGAGACCCTGTTTCAAAAACATCAATAAATGGAAAGGGATGAAGATGTGGCTTGGAGGTTAAATGCCCCTGTGTTCAATCCCCAGTACAAAAAAAAAAAAAAAACCCAGAAAGGAAAACAAAACAAAACAAAACAAAACAAAACAAAACAAAACAAAAAACAGAATCAGGGAAACATGATTCAATCAAAGGAAGAAAATAAGGTGTCAAACCATCCTAAAAAATAGGCAATTTCAAAATTTACTGATGAACAAATCAAATTGATCTTTTCTAAGCTTAGTTATGAGAACAACAAAATAAAATAAAGATCATGATAGATGATCACCAACCAAAGGAAAGTAACACACACAAACATACACGCACACAATTTTGGAAGTGAGGAATGCAATAAATGAACTAAAATTAATATGGGGGCTACAGTAGTAGACTTGATTTAGTAGAAGAAACATTCAGTGAATTTTAAAATTATTAATTTGGAATTATGTAGGCAGAAGATCAAAAAGAAAAAAACACCTGCTTTTTTAAACAGAAATAATATCCAGTTAGAAAACAATGAAAAATAGAAGACAGAAGTAACAACCAAAGGGGCCTAGAAGACATATAAAGAAAATACTAACCAACCATAAGAAAATATAGGAAGCTATAAAGTGTACACACAATAGTGCTCAGGAAAGACCACATGTTATGAATGAGAACATATTTCAATAAATTTAAGATTACTGATAGTCATACACATTATCTTCTCTAACAGACCAAAACTAAAATTAAGAACAATAGAAAAATATAAATTCACAATTGTGTGGACATTAAAGAACATTCAGAACAACCAACAAGCCAAGGACAAAAATAAACAGCAGGATCAAAATGTTTCTTGAGAAATGAAATAAAAAAGGAACACACACCAAAATTTGTGGGGAAGAGTGGGAAGAGATATTGAGTTGTAATAAAATGGATTATGGAATATATTTCTATATTCAAAAGGAAAAATAAGCTGGGCAAGGTTGTGCATGCCTGAGACAGGAGGAGCACAGGTTCTAGGTCAGCCTCAGCAGCATAGCAAGACTTTCAGCAATCTAGTGAGACCTTATTTCAAAACAAAAGCAAAAGAGCTGGGGATGTAGGGGTGTAGCTCAGAAATAGAATGGGTTCAATCCCTAGTACAAAAAAATAAATTAAAAATTTTTTTTAAAAAGGAAAATACTTAAACAATCTAAGCTCATTCTTAAGGAACTAATGAAAGAACATTTAACAAAGTCACAATGTAACGGAAGAGAACTATGATGATCAGAGTAGAAGTAAATGGGAAGGAAATATCAAAACACTAATAAAATTTAGCCAATGTAAGAGTTCATTTTTTTAGAAAGGTAAACAAAATTGTCAAACTCTTAAGTAGAATGACTTAGCAAATAAGACAGAAGACAAATATGTGGAAGCTAGATAAAATATAGGAAAGAAAAGGGACTTCAGCTAAATGAAGACAGAGACCAGGAGAATAGTGGGAAAGGATTGGGGAAGGGAGGAGGGGAGAGGGGAAAGGGGATTGAGGAAGGAAAGAGTTCAAGTAATGTTATATCTAAATATGAGGTCTCACCACCAATCTAACATGTATGGGGATGGAAGGGAAAGTATGGGTACAGAAATGGACCAAAAATATTATGTGTTTAAATGAATGTGTCTCTATGAATTTCACCAACAAAACAGTTCAAACAAACCTAACTACACATCCTTTTGTATTTTTGGTTTTGTTGTACTGGGTATTAAGCCCAGGGCGATTCTACCTCTGAGCTACACCCCCAACCCCATTTTCTTTTTTTTATTTTGAAACAGTCTCACTCAGTTGATGAGGGCCTATGTTGTTGAAGCTGGCCTTGAACCAGCGATCCTCCTATCTCAGCCTCCCAAATACTGAGATTACAAATGTGCACCAACATGCCTGGCTTTGTGTACACAAATGAAGTCATGGATACAAATTTCAATATCATGAATTAGGAGGAGGAAGGAGTGGGGGGGATCTGGAGGTAAACATACCAGTGCTATATGCATGCATGTTCCTATCACACTAAACCTCAATATTATGGATAATTGCAATGCTTCAATAAAATTATATTAAAAAGATTTCTACATACAAGTAAAATAATTTTAATTTAAAAAACATACTCAAGTGATGGTAACCCAAACAGCACAGTACTGACATAAAAACTGACACACAAACCAATGAATCAGGGTAGAAAATCCAGAAATTAAACCATGTCCTTACAGGTAAAGGTCCCACAAACACACATTGGAGAAAGGACAGCCTCTTCAATGAATAATGCTACCAAAGCCAGGCATGGTGGCACACACCTATAATCCTGGCTGAGACAGGAGTATCGCAGGTTCATGGCCAGCCTCAGCAACTTAACAAGGCCCTCCCTTGACAATTTAGTGTGACCCTGTTTCAAAATAAAATAGAACTGGGCGCACCACACCGCCGGCCTCTGAGCCACCTTGTCCGGGCCGCCCCCGCGCCAGGTACCGGACACCCCCGGGCGTCTCCGCGCGCGCGCCACACCTCCGGTCCCTGAGCCACCTGGGCCGGGCCGCCCCCGCGCCAGGTACCGGACACCCCCGGGCGTCTCCGCGCGCGCCACACCGCCGGCCCC
>PVJS01043444.1:0-17066 GCA_004027185.1 Glis glis | reverse complement strand
GGGAGGAGAGGAGAGGAGAGGAGAGGAGAGGAGAGGAGAGGAGAGGAGAGGAGAGGGACAAGGCTCTGGTCACCTACAAGCTTAGGACATTTTTTCTTTTGGGTGGGATGACCAGGAAGGCTAGGTCATTTTCCAAGTCCTGGCCATGGCTAAGACCAGTCTCAAAAACATAATAAAACCAACAAGTGTCTCTTCAGGTTCTCCAGGAACCCCTTGCTTCCCCCTCTCTCCAGTCCACAGGTGTCCCCTCTCCACCTGACACCCCATAGACAGCAACTATCAACTACCCGGGCACGTCCCTTCCCCAGACCCAGGCCTGCCCTCCCCTCTCTTTCCGCACCTGACTCTTTGGTCTGAGATAATGAGTGTAAGGTGTGATGGTTTGTTTCTGTTGACTGTGGTGCTGGGGATGAAACCCAGGGCCTCACACAAGGAGAAAAGCCCTCTACCGCTGAGCTGCACCCCCGCCGAGGTGCAGTTGTGTAAATGAATGCATATTACTGGCTTATAAACCTGAGCTGCCCGCTGTCGTGGCCTTAGTGTTTAGAATGGTTCCCGGAACACCGTAAGCACTCAATAAATATTTGCTGGGTCAAAGGCTACAGAAGGGTGGAATGCCAAGATATCTTTCAGCAGCCATACAAAAATCCTACAGTGCTACTAGCTAACTGTGGCTTACAAGTCACTTCACAGAGTCTAAGGATAGGACCTGCGCACTTCCAACAGCTCGATGGCCTCATGTTTGATGTGTCTTTGCACAGAAATCTCTGCAATCCCACAAATTACACCATTTTGAGAACCTCCTTCGTTGCTTACAAATAAACCTAATTCTGTACATCTAGTCATTCTCCTATTGAGCAAGTGGACGTTTTTGCTCTTTTCTCATATTCCCATCCAGGTTCCTTCATGAAGAGAGAGTGAGAAGCAGCCAGGCATGGTGGCGCATGCCTGTATTTGGGAGGCTGAGTCAGGAGGATCACAGGTTCGAGACCGGTCTCAGCAACTTAGTGAGGCCCTTGGCAACTTATTGAGACCCTGTTTCAAAATAAAAATAAAATAGGGGTAGGGGTGTAACTCAGGGGTAGAATGCCCTTGGGTTCAATCCCCAGTACTGAAAAAAAAAGAGAGAGAGAAGTAGTGCCAGTTATGGTGGCAGATGCCTGTAATCCTAGTACTTGGGAGGCTGAGACAGGAAGATTGCAGGTTTGAGGTCAGCCTCGGCAAATTAGCGAGACCCTATTTCTAAATAAAAATAGAATGGGGCTGGGGGATGTAGCTCAGAGGTAGAATATCCCTGGGTTCAATACACACACACACACACACACACACACACACACACACAGAGAGAGAGAGAAAGAGAGGGGGGGGGAGAGAGAGAGAGAGAGGTAGACATGCTTGCTCTATTTTAAAGTGCGTAGAGACTGTGGAATATTGGAGGAACACCTTGTCTGGGAGGTTGCAGGTCAGCCTCTTGCAGTTTTCCTTTCTGCTTTTCCTCCTCGTGTGTCCTTCCCAAGTGGCTGTCCTGTCTGTAGGCACAGCTGGGCAGGAAGCTCTGGCCAAGCCCTCGGGCCGATGCCCGCTCTGGAGCTGGCTTCCCAGCAGCTGGTGACACAGCGGGAGCTCTCACCCATTACTAATTGTTGACTCTTGCGCAGGGAGGAGCATGTGAGTAAGAGCCCGCACCTCGTCAGGCCTGGGCGAGGAGACGGGTGGTGACTCACACGTCAGAGAGCCTGTCACCTGGGCTGCCCAAAAAATAACATGGCAGGCAGAGCCAGGGGAGGAAGCCCTTCCCCAGTGTCCTCACCCTGCCTCCCTGAAGTCAGCCCCGCTCTGCCCTCTCCACAGGCTCCAGCCACCACCCCTCACGCCTCTGTGCTGTCACATGTCAATCCCCAGGCTGGCAACACTCTTCCTCGAGTCTGTATGACTTGTTCTTATTCGTGCTTCAAAGCCCAATTCAAACATTCTCTTCTTTGAAACTTCCCCCTTTGCTATGGTGAAGGCCCTTGTGTAAACCACACCCAAATGTCATGTTTCGGTTATGTCACAGTTGCTCTGTGTGTCTCAGTGTCCAGCTCTGCAGGGACGAATGACCCTGGCTCAGTAGACCCAACTTGTGCCAGTGGTTTGAGTACAGAGTCTGTAATTTGGAAGAGTTTTCCATCTTCAAGGTCCCTTAACACCTGTTCAACTCTTTCCAGAGAAAGATCCCTGGTTGCACATTTGGTGGTAGGAGTGGTCTTTTTTTTTTTTTTTTCTGGTACTGGGGATTGAACCCAGGGGCATTCTACCTCCAAGTTATACCCTCAGCTCTATTTTATTTTTTATTTGGAAACAGGGTCTGGCTAAGTTGCTGAGGGTCTCACTAAGTTGCTGAGGCTGGCCTTGAACCTGCGATCCTCCTGTCTCAGCCTCCCAAGTACTGGGATTACAGGCATGCACCACCATGCCCAGATTGGAGTGGTCTTTTTGCTGGTCTCCAAGCACAGTGATTGTGGTTTATCAGGGACTCAGCATTAGGGAAGTGGTAGATTTCCTCAGTCACTGTGCTTGTACGTCAACAAGAATGTTCCTGGATCTTTCAATATGAAGTTATTCGTGTTAGAAATACCTTGACTGAAACCCAGTGCTTGCCGTTCCGAGCACCTGCACTCAACTTTCTGATTGAGGTGTTGATTCACGGGGCAGGGCGGAATCACACGATGGAAACTCTGCTTTTGGCAGCGTGGGAAAGATGAAGTGGAGGCAGAGAATGGCTAAGACATTCCTGTGGAAGTTCAGGCAGGAGGCCACAGTGGCCTAGACTTGGCGTCCAACGTAGGAGAGGTGCAAAGTGGCTCACCCCAGCCTCTTCCGAGGCCATTTATAACCCTTGAAGGAGGAGGAAGGCTGGAATTGTGCCACAATGGAGTATCTAAAGAAACAACTCCAAGAAGAGAGAGATTTTATATCACTGAAGGCTGCCATTATATTTGAGAATGTAATGTGCTTAGATTGTGTTTAGATTCCCCATGGCCACATTCCATTTCTTGAATAAGTTGGACTGATGTTATTGCTTATGCTTCGTGGCACTGGAGATGATCTCAAGGCATCCAGAGAAACCATGAGCCCCTATTTCCCAGAATTATTCGATCTGATCCTGAGTTGTCTAACCAGGCCTGCATCTAGCAACAGTGATAGGTTATATTCCCAAATAAGAATTTTTATTTAAAAATATCGTTAGTGCTTTTTTTCTATGATAATCATATACTATTACTGGAGAAAACACGGGCAATACAAACAAAGAACACTGAAGTGATCATCTTTTCACCCTGACTCCCTCTTTGCCTGGGGCTGGAGCTACGTGTGGCAGGTGGTAAAAGGAAACCAATTCCATGGGAAAACAACTTCTATCTAGATCTCGAGTGCACGTAAGTGTCTATGTATCAGTGTCTTCCTAGTCCTGGAGGAAGCTCGATCCCTGGGCCTACTCTCTGCTCTTCCTGCCATTTGGTCCTGTTACATTTTGGGTCTTGAATGTCCTCCAGAGGCCCATGTGTTGAAGGCTTGGGTCCTGGCCTGTGGTCATACTGGGAGGTGGGGCCTAGTGGAAGGAAGTTAGGCCATTTGGGGCGTGCCTTTGAAGGTAATATTGGGACCCCAGTTCCTTCCTGTCTTTCTTCACTTCCCAACCACCATAAGGTGAGCAGCTTCTTCTACCACACATTTGCACGATGATGTACTTGTCCCAGACAAAAGCGCGATGGGCCAGCTGACCATGGACTGAAACCTCCAAAACTGTGAGCCAAAATAAGCCTTTCCTTTGTTTAAGTCAATTCTCAGGTATCTTGTTACAGTAATGGAAAACTGACTAGCACAAGTCCTATCTGCAGTCCCTGCCTTGTGGGTTGGGAGTATTGGGAGTGAGTAGCTCCATGGGTAGGGACTACTGAACTTGTCAGTGATAGAATTGATCCTAAGTAGCGACCTACACCTCAGAAAACCTTTGACTCACCTGTGGAGAGGTGAATTCATGTTCTCCATGCCTCCTGAAGAGTCTCCAGCTCTTTCCTTCCCTGAGGTCATAAAGTTGCCACAAAATGGGAGCTCCTAGCCAGGCATGGTGGTGGGCACCTATAATCTCAATACTTGGGAGGCTGAGACAGGAGGATCACAGGTTTGAGGCCAACCTCAGCAACTTAGTGAGGCCCTATGCAATTTAGTGAGACCCTGTTTCAGAATAAAAAATAAAATGGGCTGGAGGTATAGCTCAGCGGTAGAATGTCCCTGGGTTCAATCCCCAGTACCACGGACAAGAAAAGAAAAGAATAGGAAAGAAAAGAAAAAGGGAGCTCCTAGACTCTTCAGATTTGAAGACACATGTGAAGGCCATCTTGTCTTATCTCCCATCAAGTCTAGTAATCCCCTCCCTAACACCCCTGCCAGATAGCACCAACTTCTGCCAAGCATTACCAAAAATAAAGAAATCAGGGCAGTTTTTACACTTCAAAGGCCAGAAATTTCTTTCTTTTAAGCTAAAATCTGATTTAAAATGAGGTGACATTATGGAGATTTTATTTAATTTATTGTGATACTTTTACCCTCAAAGATGTTTCAGAACTGCACTGAAATATACATAGTATTTTAGGGAAGGGGGCACTTGTGATCCTCCTGAAATGATATGCAGAATCAGGTATATGCGCATATACTCTTTAAGTGGGGGGGCAGTGTGTGAGAATACAATTAGATCCCTTCTGTCAAAGGAATAGCTTGACTTGGGCTCCATTTTGTACAACTGCCATCGTGTAACCTTATGTGTGGTTGTATTTTTGTAAAGATACCATTTCCTGGAAATTGTGAGTGCGACCCCCTCCCCCAGCATCCCCTTCAGCAATGGCATAAAGACCGAGGCTCTGTCCCTACCAATAGGAGCGCAGCACGGAAGCCCCCACGCTGGAAACAAAACAGCCAGCAGTGTTGGCCACGTTGTTTGCGTGCCTGACTCACTGGGGGCAGGATCCCTTTTGCAAAAAGTAAAATTCGCCTTGCCGAGCTGTTTTCAAATATGTGTCTCTTTTTACGACACCACAGAAATTTACTTCTGACAGGTAGAACTGGAGCCAGAGTTTCTATGGGACTTTCTTAGTCTAGGGTCCCAAGTGGTTCTATCGCATCCCCAAGAGGCTGCATTGAGGCGAGGGTGTCAGGCTCTGGGGAGCATGCAGGCCGGGGCCTTGCTCACTTGCATCCCTGCCTGGTCGCTTGTCCAGGGTATGGAGGTTCTCTGTTTTGCCCAGAATAAGTCCCTGTTCCCAAGGCCAGCGATTGTGCCATCTGTCTCGAGGCCAGCCGCGCGGCTTTGTTTCAGCTGTTGCCTCTTGCTCAGGCGCCACCTCGGCCTGTCTGCACCTCGCATTCCTTCCCTAGCGCCGCCCTGCCGCGGCAAAGGCACAGGGATGAGGTGCTTGCAGAGCTGGAGTGTGTCACTCGGGGGCTCAGACAGAGGGATGCAAGAGCCTCAGCACGACTAAGGCATTGTCCCCACACCGCTCAGGAAGAGGAAACAACTGGGGCGCACCACTCAGGGGTGTCTCTCCTGTCCTTTGAGTGCCTCAATGGCACGAAGGGACACTTTACCCTTTTGTTTTGAGAAGTGAGCCTCGTAATGGTTGCGTCTCTGTGAATTTACCTTAGAATACGTCAGTATGAACACCAGCCTGGAGGAGTGAGGAGGCCTTCCAAGTCCTATCACTCAAGGTCCAAGAGGGGCTAGTCAGAGTTTGAAATACCCTAATTAGGGATCATAAGGCTTCAGAGGGGGTTATTTAGCACTTCAAATATTATTGCCGAAATCTGCACAAAGAGTATGCTAATTTGCATAAGAGATGTTACAAGAGAAAATTTCATTTCCCACCTTAACATAGCAAACCAAAGGCAATGTCTCCATAGACAGGCTGGAGGTCCCAAGCCCCAGGCCTTCCGCAATCTCTGCATCCCACTCCCGCACTGTGTGTAGGACTCTGGTGGCCCATCATTAGAATTTAGTGAGATTGCACTATAGTGTGAACTTTTAGCACACGGTACTTATCAGACTGTCGAGGGACAGAGCAGGCCCAAACATCAACAGGTGAAATGACAGTTTCTGTGCTAAGGCTTCCTTAAACCAGCTAGTGAGGAGGGAGGAAAGACGTTCCATAGCTCCACCTGTCACTAACTGCGAACCAAGAGTACCTGGTTCAATGGAATGGTCAGATTGACAACACTAGGTCTCACGATGCAATACAAGCAAACGGAAACCTCAGTATATAAATATACTCAAATTTCTCCAGTTGCCTGGTGTGATGGCACATACCTGTAATTCCAGTACTTGGGAGGCTGAGATAAGAGGATTGCATGTTTGTTGACAGCCTCAGCAACTTAGCAAGACTCTCAGCAACCTAAGGAGACCCTATTTAAAACAAAAAGAAAAAGCCTGGGGGTGTAGCTTGGAGGTAGACTGCTCCTGAGTTCAATCCCCAGTACACACACACACACACACACACACACACACACACACACACACACACTTCTCCTGTTTAGCTAGGCATTAAATATTTAATTTAGCAATGCTGCATTGCTTGGTTACGGGTGCTGCATCACTTGGTTGCAGGTGCTGCATCGCTTGGTTGCAGGTGCTGCATTGCTTGGTTGCAGGTGCTGCATCGCTTGGTTGCAGGTGCTGCATCGCTTGGTTGCAGGTACTGCATCACTTGGTTACAGGTGCTGCATTGCTTGGTTGCAGGTGCTGCATCACTTGGTTATAGGTACTGCATCGCTTGGTTGCAGGTGCTGCATCGCTTGGTTGCAGGTACTGCATCACTTGGTTGCAGGTACTTAAGCACATCTGCAACCGTCACTTCCCCCAAACAACTTGTTACTTTGTTTTATTAAAGATACACACTCCACCTTTGTGGACCATAAAAGTCATGCTTATGTCTCTCCTTGAGACCTTCATGTATGCTGTTTCCTTGGTGGGACATTCTCCCAGGCAGCATTCTGCTGCTTGATAACCATGTGAACTTGCTAAGGCACTTACCGTTCTAAGCCTTGGTTTTCTCATCAAAAAGTGTGTGTGGGGAGGGGATGAATGCATTCCCACTAGCTAAGCAAAGAAGACTGAGATTATGTCTGTAGGGGGCTCAGTGTCTGCACATGGAAACTGTGATCGCTGTTTTTATGGTGGTCACTGTTAGGCCGGGTCCCCTTCCCCTTCCCCATTCCCTTCCCCCTTCTCTTCCCCTTCCCCCTAGCTCCTGCAGATGGGACAGGAGACCCCAGAGCCCCGAAGGCAGAAGTGGAGACGTGGCAGACTTCAGATCTCACGGGAGGACCTGCTTTGTTTTGCCTCATCTCACGAGAAGGATGACGTCCTGCCGCCCCCTGACCCCCCGACCCCAGACCCTGCTGTAAAGATGCCCTCCCTTCTTCTGAGCACGACTCTGCTGACCGAGAGCCCTACCGGTCAGCAGACCTCGCCAGGGAGCGCAATAAAACTGTTTCTTGAATTCTGCCTGCTAAGCTTTCATCTCTCATGCGACTCACACGGGCCTCGCCTGTTACAGTCACCTAGCTAATAATTCTAACTTCATCACAAAAACTCATCTCAAGAGCCTTCCTTGCTAGGAGGTTTCTCTGTTCGCCCTCCCACCCTCAAAACCAAGGCTGGATCTCCTGTCCCCTGCTTTGCGTACCCACGAGGCCTGGCCAGCTCTCTGGAAGCATACACCATACTCTACAATACATTACTTTCTATTATTATTTTTTTGGTGGTGGTGGTACTGAGGTAGGATAGGAACAATAAAGTTAACAGGTAGAAAGGAGACAAACTAGAAGGGAGGGGGAAACTATAGTTTTAAAACCTAGAAACTTCATAATCCTTATCTTCACCCTACAAGGTCTGTTCTCTATTTGGCAAAAGTCCTCAATAGGCCACACTTTTAATCATTATGGCCCCTCTCCCCACCTGAAATTCCTGAGGTGCTTGGTAAACAAAGGATGGCTAAAAATGTCTGTCCTTTGGTCAAGCCCAGGCATCACCCAGCACCCACCAATGAAATGTCAGGAACTTGAGGATTCAAAAAAAGGGAACCAGACTCCCATCCCTGCCCTGCACCCCTACCACCCCCTCATGGGGTCTCCTATAAAAAGAACTGTAAAGACCCCAAAGTTGCTCTCTCCCTCTTGGGATGGCCCGTGTTCTCCCTTGAACATGCATCCCCCACTTTCCTAAATAAACCTCTGTCTTTGTCTCTGACTGGCATGTGCTGAAATTCTTTTCTGTCACAGAAGCCAAGGACTCCGCTGATCCTGAGTTAAAGAATCAACCCTTCACCCCCAACAGTACTGGGAATTGGACCCAGGGGCATTCTACCTCTGAGCTACGCCCCGGGCCTTAATTTATTTTTTAATTTGAAATAAGGTCTCAGTAAGTTGACAAGGCTGGCCTTGAACCTGTGATCCTCTTATCTCAATCTCCCAAGTACTGGAATTATAGGCATGTGCCACCACGCCTGGCTACTGTTTGTTCTTGAGGGCAGGAACCATGCCTTTTTTGTTTTATGTCTCTAGTGCCTAGTATATAATATATATTCAATAAGTATTTAATGTTGAAGGCTGAGATAGGAGGATCACAGGTTCGAGATCAGCCTCAGCAATTTAGCGAGACTCTCAGTAACTTATCAAGACCCTGTTTCAAAATAAAAAGGGCTGGGGGTCTAGCTCTGGAGTAGAATGCCCCTGGGTTCAATTCTCAGTACCAAAAATAAAAAAAATAAAAAAATACGCTGGGCATGGTGACGCACGCTTGTAATCTCAGTACTTGGGAAGCCGAGACAGGAGGATTTCAGGTTCCTTAGAATCCTCTGCAATATGATCATTCCCTTCCATAGCATATAGTTTCAGCCTTCAAGGTTCAACGTGCTTTATTTTTTTAAGCCAAAGAAGTGGAAACATTCCCTGAGCTTTCTAGACCACATGATTTTCCCCCCATTTTTAAGATTGAGTTCACTTTCTATCTGTAGTCCACAGTATTGCCTAGTAATGGAATTTTTAGCACTTTCACTGTTTATTATTTAAAAAGTGTATTTACAGCCGGGTGTGGTGGCGCACGCTTGTAATCCCAGTATTTGGGAGGGTGAAACCAGAGGATCCAGGTTCGTGGCTAGCCTCAGCTACTTAGTGAGGCCCTCCACAACTTAGTGAGACCCTGTTTCAAAATAAAGAATAAAATTGGGCGGGGGGTGTAGCTCTGAGATAGAATGCCCCTGGGTTCAATCCCCAGTACCATAAACAAACAAACAAACAAACAAACAAACAAACAAACAAACAAACAAACACAAAGTGCTGGGGGTGTCGCTCAGAAGTAGAATGCCCCTGGGTTCAATCCCCAGTACCAAAAAAAAAAGTATTGAATGAATGAATGAACAAGTACATCAACTAACTGGGGATCTGTGGCTCCATAAAGAGACACCTGGGAGGGGGCTGATGGTCAGATGGTAGTGAGGAAGAGAAAGAGCAAATCAGTGTGATTTGGAAATTACAGGTAGCAGTTGGCTCAATAACGGAAAGCATTTCTGTGACTACGGAAAACAGAACAGGCCACCTCAGTGACAATTCTTTCTCGAAAGATACCTCAACAGATGTTAGTAATATAGTAAACTCGAGTCATCCACTAGATGAGAGATTTGCCTAGGAGATAGTATCTATCTTTAACATTCCATGATGATTCCATATGAGAAATAAAGTTTTGAGAAAAATAGTCTCAAATGAACATTTAGACTTTATTACATATTGATTCTGCATTTTAATATCCTGTCTCTTCTCCCAAGTACACCGGTGAATGATCTGCATCTCTCTTTTTTTATCAATTCTATTATGTTTCTATGTACTTATCTGCATGTAGCTAATATCTAAGAAAGTCTTATAGACAAAATGATGTATTTTGTGAGACTTTTGCTTGGCTGTTGGGAATGGAGATAGACTTTTTGGAAATTATTCATATAAAAGTGCTGGATTTTACTGGAAGCCCCTGGATGGCTAGGAAGATGTTTTGGTTTTAAAATCAGAATGACTTAAAACCCAAAATGTCTTTAGAACCGAGAATAAGCTCCATCTTGAGGTGAACTATACCTTTAACTTCATAGTGTAGGTAAATACTGAAACATTTAAAAACTCTCCAGAGAATAGTGAAATTGCAAAATAAACTCAAGACCCCAACTACTTTTTCCAATTACAGTGGTCAAGTTGCCCTTCAATGGGTGAATATTCTCAAACTATAGCTGTGTACAAGTCATGTAACCAGGAAATTACCCATGTTGCCTCTGGGGCAAGTCTTTGTACTCACTGAGGGACACAGGAGGGAGCTTTGCACTAAGCAGACAGACTTTTTATCTTGTGAATAGGTAAAAAAAAGAGATTTCATCTTCTTATCAAGCATGCTCTTCCCATTTTTATTATCAAAATCAGATAATGGCAGCACTGAATTAAACATGTGGTAATTTTTGTCTGAAGCTTCTTTGGAGAAGCAGAAGGACTCTTATTATCTTAGGAAAGAACCAAATATTTATATCCAATAATCATTTTTCTTTCTTTATGGATTTTTCTCTGTACCAACTGGGCAAATATCATGGAAAATGTGCCTAAGCTACGCCTCTTTCCAGCACCATGTAGAATGAAGACCAAGACAGGCAGCTAAAATACAATGTATCAGTAAAATAGATTTGAATAGAATTAAGAATTATCCAATTTGACTCCCTGTATAGGTTAAATGAACAAAACATTGGTTATATCTTGACTCCACCTAAACCCATGTAGACAAGGTTTAAGGACATTCAACCTTAAGAATTTTTCTTGGTCTTAACAAAAGATAAGTATGCTATTGTTCTTCATGATAAATGTGACTAGTCGCACCTTGTGGATCACATTAAGAAGACTAAAATTCCTGGCAAAAGCCTATGAATAACTAAGAGGCTTCATAGCCACCGACAAAAACAAGTCATTAAATGGTTCCTTATTAGAAGATACACACCATATGATGTTTAGGACTGGCTCATGATAAACTCCATTAGGTTTCTTAAAAGATTTTATGTTGTACATAAAGTTGACAAGATGATAACATTCCCAATCTCATTATACTGAGATACAATTTTTCTTTTCTTTTCCAATCTACCATGTCACCAATAGAGGAATGAAAGAACATGGAACAGCTGGGCAGTGAAATTCATCGTAGAGGTGCCTCGCTCATAACTCTATGTCACAGTGACAAATTCTAAGGAATCAAAAGGGAATGTCAGGGTTACGTTTTTAACCAGAGGAATGGCTTGGACATTAAAAAAAAAAAAACCAAAAACTGTCATATCAATTCTTGCTTTTTTTATATTGGATAGAATTAGAATTTTATTTCCTGTTTAAAAGGTTCCTTAAGCCAGGCATGGTGGCACACACTTGTAATCCCAGTAGTTGGGAGGCTGAGACAGGAGGATCGCAAGTTTGCAGCCAGCCTCAGCTACTTAGTGAGGCCCTCCGCAACTTAGTGACATCATGTTTCAAAATAAAAGAATAAAATCGGGCTGGGGGTGTAGCTTGAAGGTAGAATGCCCCTGGGTTCCATCCCCAGTACCACACACACACAAAATAAATAAATAAAAATAAAAGGTTCCTTATAAGAAAGGAAAAAAAGTAGAATTCCAGTATTCAAAGTTTGGCTGAAAATTTGCATTCAGATGTTGTATCTTTGAATTTAATAAGTTCCCTGGAAATAATGCTAAGAAGTTTGGATTTTTTTAGATTAAGTAATCCTGTGAGAATAAAATATTGAGCACTATGCAAAAGTCAAATATCTGAATTACTTATTTCTTATCCTAAATACTAAAATCAAAATAGCCTTGAGCTTTAAGTAGGCATTCCACATAGTGCAATCAATATAAAATAATGATTCTATTTTAAACAAAATAGTTTATTTTGAGCTAAATGTGAGTGATCATTGCCCAGGTACCCAGATTCGAGTTGCCCTGAACAACATGGTCCACCATGGAAGAGGATCTATGAACTTTATAGTCATAGAACAAAAGAAAGTCATATACATTGGTGGGAACGACAGATAGAGGTGGGCTATTGACGGGAAGGGAAATCGCTTCTTCAGGCTTCAGGTGTTACCTTATAGCTTCTTTGCTCTAGGGTTGGTGGAGGCTAGGGGTCTGCTGAGCTTCGTGTTACATTCTGAGAATCTTACCTATTAGTTAGGAGAATGTTAGGCCAGATACAAATGTTAAGGCAAATGGCTATTATAGGTAAATGGCTATTATTAGATAGCCCAAGACAGTTTTGGCTCTGGGCTGCCACCATTCTCTCTCTCTTCAATCGCCACAGCATGGTCAGCTCAGATCTAGCACTCTGCAAGACCTTTCATATAGATGCAGCTTCCTCAAAGAACTTCAGTTCACACAACATTTTGAAGAGAAATACATCAGTGTGTCTTTAAGCAGAGACATTTCCCAAACGAATCTGTTCTGTCTGGATTCTGTTCTACAGGGCATGAGTTACAGGTTCTGCCCACTCAGGATGCGGGGTAGTGCTCACTCATGCCACCCAGGTCCTCTCGGCTTATTTGTTGTTCCTCAAGGACATCTTAAGTTCAATTCTACATGAAGAACCTCACCCCACTACTGAGAAACACTTTACTCTGTGGTTATTCTGTGGGTCCTCCTACTACCAATACCACGGTGGCCAGAGTAGAACTCTCTTTACATTTTTTCTTAAGTATGTTTATCTACATTGATGTGGTATCTTGATGCTTACAGTAGATACCTCAATCATTTCTTCCCATGGAGTAATTTTCCCTCCCCAAACCAGTCACATTTGTCAAGCTAAGGGAGGTACACAGCCAAAATACCTCTCTGTAATTATAGAAAACCATAATGGCCCCCTAAGTTACTTATGTGGTTACGAGCTTTAAATAGGGTTGGGAGGAGGAGGGTAGGATGAGGAAGGTTGGATCTTTGGCAATCGCACAGCGACCTCCACTGGACACAGCTCATATGAAGTTACCTATAGAACAGCAACATCTGATGTATTTTCCTGTTTTTTTCTTGTTGTTGTTGTTGTTTTTTGTTTTTGTCCTTAAATATATGCATTTTCTTTCTGTAAAAGTATGGATAGATTAGAAAGAAAAAGGACATGAGAATAACCCACAATAATCTCTCTGCTACAGAATGGTGGTTGTGGGTGGGGTCAAAAAAGTGTGTGGGTGTGTGTAATTATGTGTTTGTACAACCATGTATTATATAGACAAATACTGTGTTATATATATGTATACACACAGTATACATATACAAAATCAGATTCTTTTTTATGGTACTGGGGATTGAACCCAGGGGCATTCTACCTCCAGCCTACACCCCCAGCCCTATTTTTATTTTTTTGTTTTGAAACAGGGTCTCACTAAATTGCTGAGAGTCTTGCTAAGTTGCTGAGGCTGGCCTTGAATCTTAGATCTTCATATCTCAGCCTCCCGTGTCCTGGGGTTATAGGCGTGTGCCACCATGCGCAGCTTAAAATCAGATTCTTAACAATTCCTTCTTTGCTTATAATGACACTCATTGCAATTACATGAAGTGTAAGGAATTTTTTTTTCATTTTAATAAAAGAACTGAGGACATTTACTTTGAAAACATGATGATATGGAAGGTGGTGAGGTGGCAGAGGGATTTGACGCAGAGAGATGATACAGCAAAGATGTAAGATGTTAAGGGAAAGCCAGGCCTGGTGGAGCACACTTATAATCCCAGTACTTGGGAGGCTGAGATAGGAGGGTCACAGGTTCACGGCCAGCCTCTGCGATTTAGTGAGACCCTGTTTCAAAATACAATGTAAAAAATGGCTGGGGGTTTAGCTCAGAGGTAGAACGCCTCTAGGTTCAATCCCC
Source organism: Glis glis (assembly GCA_004027185.1). Lineage (NCBI taxonomy): Eukaryota > Metazoa > Chordata > Mammalia > Rodentia > Gliridae > Glis > Glis glis. Next base: position 3,121 of record PVJS01043444.1, on the reverse strand, counting down.
ACTACAAAAAAAAAAAAAAAATGTTAAGGGAAGAGCGAGAAGCAATGTGTAGAAGTCAGAGTGAAGAATCCTTTAGCTCAATACATGGAAGGACTTTCTACCATGACAAGCTACTGGAAATAGACTCAACTGAAGGGTTATTTTTCAAGGGCACTGTACTATGAAGAGAAGTTGTGCATCAGTAGGGAGATGGCCTCGAAGATTTCTTCCAACCACAATGTTGGGTGATTCTATTATTTTAAATATAAATAATACAAACTGAGTGTGGTGGCACATGCCTGAAATTCCAGTACTTGGGAGGCCGAGACAGAAGGATCGCAGGTTCAAGGCCAGCCTCAGCAATTCAGCAAGACCTTCAGAAATTTGGTGAGACCCTGTTACAAAATAAAAAAATAAAAAGGCTGGGAGTATAGCTCGAAGATAGAACACCCCCGGGCTCAATCTCCAGTACCAAAGAGAAAGAAAACCCAACAAAAATATGAATAATACATACTCTGTGCTGAATTTCCCTCTGAACTCTTAATTTCTTTTATAACTTTGGCCAGGGATCAATTACAGGACTATTATAAAGTGGCTTGCTTTTTGGGAGGGAAGGGGGTACTGGGGGCCCAGAGGCATTCTACCTCTGAGCTACACCCACAACCCTCTATATTTTTTTGTTTTGAAACAGGTTCTCGCTACATTGCTGAGTCTGGCCTTGAACCTGCCATTCTCCAGTCTCAGCCTCCCAAGTACTGTGATTACAGGCCTATACCACCGCATCTTCACCACGTGAAGACTTTTTGTCCTACCCATCCTTGAGTCTTAAGTGCACTCAGATGCTCCAGATGTGTTCTAGCCAGAAGGTCCTCAAGGGGGTCAGTGTACATTTTCAATGTCACTGTTAGTAACGGGGAATTAAGAGCCGGGCGTGGTGGCACACGCTTGTAATCCCAGTACTTGGGAGGCGGAGACCGGAGGATCTGGGTTCGGGGCCAGCCTCAGCTACTTAGTGAGGCCCTCCGCAACTTCGTGAGACCTGGTTTCAAAATAAAGGCTAAAAAATAGGGCCAGGGGTGTAGCTCAGAGGTAAAACGCCCCTGGGTTCTATCCCCGGTACCGCAAACAAAAGGGGGGGATTAAGAGATGAGGAAGGAATATGAGTGAACGCAAATTATAGTGTTTTGTTCCCCAAGGAAAGGCAGGCGAGTACAGGTGAGTCCACGACACGACAAGAACTAACCTAATCTCACCATGTGCGTGCCTATTATTTCAGTTTTGTCTCATTCTTCCTTCATAATATTAGGAGTACTAGCTACAAGTATTAGACTAATTTCACAAGCACAGAGGTGTGAATTAAGGCCCAAGTATGAACAACTAGTAAGTGGCAGCGCTGAGATTTGAACCCCGATCTGTCTGCTTCTAACACTTCTAACGTCTTAACTCAGAGGAGTCTGGGGCCTTGAACACCTGGATGGCTGCGGCCCAAGTGAACGAAGCTCTCTGTGGAGAATCTTTGACCAAGAACTTGAAAGAGGCCACATCAATCCCAGATCATGAAATCTCGGAACTATTTCAAATTTTGGAAGCAACAGATGTGACCTACATGTAGACAAGAATGTGTGAAGAGAAGATAAAGAAGTTATGATTTAGGCCTGGCGTGGTGGTGCACGCTTGTAATCCCAGTACTTTGGGAGGCGGAGATCGGAGGATCCGGGTTCGCGGCCAGCCTCAGCTCTCTCTCTCCCTGACTCTCTCTCTCTCTCTCTCTCTCTCGCTCTCTTTCCTTAGTGAGGCCCTCCGCAACTTTGTGAGACCCGGTTTCAAAAAAATAAAGTAATAGGGCCGGGGGCGTAGCGCGGAGGTAGAACGCCCCTGCGTTCAATCCCTGGTACCGCAAAAAAAAAAAAAAAAAGAAGTTATGATTTTGTGCCAGGTGTGATGGAGCATATCTGTAATCCCAGTACTTGGGAGGCTGAGACAGGAGGATTGCAGGTTCGCAGCTAGCCTCAGCAACTTAGCAAGGCCCTCCACAACTTAGTGAGACCCTGTTTCAAATAAAAAATATAATAGGGCTGGGGGGTAGCTCAGAGGAAGAACACCTCTGGGTTAAATTCCCAGTGATTATTTGAGTTGCCTGAGAGAAATTGGAGGGAGTAGACCAAGGTGTACTATCCCATTGTATCTAATAATAATATTCTTTTTTTTCCCCTGAAGACAAAATAAGAAGCCTGGCATGGTGGCACATGCCTGTAATCCCAGTACTTGGGAGGCTGAGATAGGAGGGTTGCAAATTCGAGACCAGCCTCAGCAACTTAGTGTGACCCTGTTTTATTTTATTTTTTATTTTAATATATTCATTTATTGGTGCATTGTAATTATACATTTGATAAGCGTCAGGTTAGCAGAATCATACATGCACACATTGCTCATTTAGCCCTCCCTCAAATCCCACCATATTCCCTCCCCCTTCCCTCCCTTCAGTGCTCCGCATAGTGATTGAGTCTTATAAGTTTGTATATATACATCATGTGCTTTAGTGTGTTTCCCTCTACCCCCCTCCCAACTCCCTCAGTTAGGTCATCTTCTTTGTTCATCTAAAGTTTTCTTCTTACTTGTCTGGAGTCCCTTCTAAGTCCCCTTCTCTCTAGCTTCCACATATTAGGGAGAATATCTGACTTTTCACTCTTTGTACTGACTAATCTCACTTAGCATAATGTTCTCTAATTATTTCCATTTCCCTGAAAATGATGCAATTTTGTTCTTCTTTATGGCTGCATAAAATTCCATTGTGTATATATCCCATAGTCTTGTAATCCATTCATCTGTTGATGGACACCTTGGCTGGTTCCAAAGTTTGGCAATTGTGAATTGTGCAGCTATAAACATAGAAACACATGCATTACTCTGGTAGTTTGGTTTCAGATCTTTTGGGTAGATGTCTAGAAGTGGTATTGCTGGGTCATACAGTAGGTTCATTCCTATTCTTCTGAGGATCCTCCACACTGTTTTCCAAAGTGGTTGCACTAATTTGCAATCCCGCCAGCAGTGTATTAGAGTTTCTACTTCTCCACATCCTCGCCAGCATTTGTTGTTATTTGTGTTTTCTTTCTTTTTTTTTTTTTTTTTTGGTACCGGGGAT
>PVJS01043443.1:0-17067 GCA_004027185.1 Glis glis | reverse complement strand
CCGGGGATTGAACGCAGGGGTGTTCTACCTCCACGCTACACCCCCGGCCCTATTTTTTTATGCTTTATTTTGAAACCGGGTCTCACAAAGTTGCGGAGGGCCTCACTAGGTAGAGAGAGAAAGAGAGAGAGAGCTGAGGCTGGCCGCGAACCCGGATCCTCCGGTCTCCACCTCCCAAAGTACTGGGATTACAAGCGTGCGCCACCATGCCCGGCTTGTTCTTTATTTTGAAACAGGGTCTCACTAAGTAGCGAAGGGCCTCACTAAGTAGCTGAGGCTGGCCACGAACCTGTGATCCTCCAGTCTCAGCCTCCCAAGTACTGGGATTACAAGTGTGTGCCACCACGCCCGGCTCTTCAGAACCTTAACATCAACTATTAACCACAATTAGGAATCAGGGCCTAATGAATAATGAGAGTGAGAGGTAGGTGGGATGGTGGGTTCATGCGGAGTGAAGGTATGGAACAAATGTAGAAAATTTGATAGGACATTAAGAAGTGAATAAAAGATTTGTGTATGTATGTGTGTGTGTGTGGGGTGCTGTGGTGCTGGGGATTGAATCCAGGAGCCTTCTGCTTCTGAGCTACACCCCCCAAGCCCTATTTTACTTTTTATTTATTTTTATTTTTATTTTTGTTTATTTTTTTGCGGTACTGAGGATTGAACCCAGTGGCATTCTACCTCCAGGCTTCACCACCAGCCTTATTTTTTACTCTTTATTTTGAAACAGGGTCTCACTAAGTTGCAGAGGGCCTAAATAGCTGAGGCTGGTCGTGAACCCGGATCCTCCTGTCTCAGCCTCCCAAGTACTGGGATTACAAATGTGCGCCACCACGCCCGGCTTATTTTTATTTTGAAATGGTCTTATTAAGTTGCTGAGATCCTCACTAAATTGTCTCAGCCTCCCAAATTCTGGGATTACAGGTGTGGACCACCACACCTGGCTGAATTAAAGGATTATTAAAGGGCTGGGGGTGTAGCTCACTAGTAGAGTGCTTGCCTAGTATTTGCGAGGCCCTGGGCCCAGTCCCCAGCGCTCCCCACTCCAGACACACACAGAGTAAGCAGTAAAAGGGATTAATTTTAATTTGATCTTGGTAAGTAGACTAGTTCTTTTTTTTTTTTTTTTTTGCGGTACCGGGGATTGAACCCAGGGGCATTCTACCTCTGCGCTACACCCCCGGCCCTATTTTTTATACTTTATTTTGAAACCGGGTCTCACGAAGTTGCGGAGGGCCTCACTAAGTAGAGAGAGACAGAGAGAGAGAGAGAGAGAGAGCTGAGGCTGGCCGCGAACCCGGATCCTCTGGTCTCCGCCTCCCAAAGTACTGGGATTACAAGCGTGCAACACCACACCCGGCCAGTAGACTAGTTCTAATTGGTCTTTCTATGGCAAATCACTTTTATCTTAGAAGGCTATAAATGAGAGATGATTAGAGAGATTCACACATAGCAGAAAGTTAAATGTCTATTTATTCAATAAACATTCAGTGAATACATGCTGTTTGTGAATAAAGTGTCTGGTGTACCTAAGTATTGATCATTTTTTTGTGTGTGTGGTACCGGGGATTGAACCCAGGGGCATTCTACCTCCGAGCTACACCCCCAGCCCTATTTTTTATACTTTATTTTGAAACTGGGTCTCACGAAGTTGCAGAGGCCTCACTAAGTAGCTGAGGCTGGCCGCGAACTCAGATCCTCCGGTCTCTGCCTCCCAAGTACTGGGATTACAAGCGTGCGCCACCACGCCCGGCCCTAAGTATTGATCATTGAATCAAGTGGAGAGTATTTGCTCGAACTAGACTAGTAATTCAAAGATTACATCCTTTGGCTCTGTTTCCATATGACTGTTGAGAGTGAAAAATACTAACTCTGGAAGAGTCAAGATGGGGGAGGTCCAGGGGTTTAATAGATTATCAAACAGCTGTGCTTTTAAAACATTTTATTGGAGCTGGGTGTGGTGACACATGCCTGTAATCCTAGTACTTGAGAGGCTGAAACAGGAGGATCGCATGTTTGAGGACAGCCTCATCAAGTAGTGAGACTCTCATCAATCAAGTGAAATCCTATTATAAAATAAAAATAAAATAGGGCTAGGGGTGTCAGCGGTACTGGGGATTGAACCCAGGGGCATTCTACCTCTGAGCTACACCCCCAGTCCCATTTTTTATTCTTTATTTTGAAACAGGGTCTCACTAAGTCGCAGAGGGCCTCACTAAGTAGCTGAGACTGGCCACGAACCTGTGATTCTCCTGTCTCAGCCTCCCAAGTACTGGGATTACAAGCGTGCGCCACCACGCCCAGCTCAGATAAGCATTTAAAACACAGTGAAGGCCGGGCGTGGTGGCTCTAGCTTGTGATCCCAGTACTTGGGAGGCTTGAGGAGCGCAAGTTCACAGCCAGCCTCAGCTACTTAGTGAGGCCTCTGCAACTTAGTGAGACCCTATTTCAAAATAAAGTATAAAAAATAGGGCTGGGGATGTAGCTCTGAGGTAGAAAGCCCCTGGGTTCAATCCCCAGTATCGCAAAAAAAAAAAAAAAACAGTGAAAATTAACCAGGCATGGTGGCACACGCCTGTAATCCTAGCACTTGGGAGGCTGAGACAGAAGGAGTACAGGTTCAAGGCCAGCCTCAACAATTTAGCAAGACCCTGTTTCTTTTCCTTTTCTTTTTTTCTTTCTATCTTTCTTTTTTTTTTTTTTTTCCTGTGGTACTGGGGATGGGCCCAGGGGCCTTCTACCGCTGGGCTATTGGGCTATGCCTCCAGTCCTATTTTTTATTTGGAAACAGGGTCTCAGTAAGTTACTGAGAGCCTCACTAAGTTGATGAGACTGGCTTTGAACCTGCAATCCTCCTGTCTCAGCCTCCCAAGTACTGGGATTATACATGTGCACCACCACATCTCACTCAAATTTTTTAAAAAAGGGTTGGGGGTGTAGCTTAGAGGTAGAATGTTCCATGGGTTTAACCCTCAGTACAAAAATAAATAAATAATAAATAAGTAAATAAATAAAATGTAGTGAAAATTATCCATAATCCTATTACCTGGAAATAATCATTGATAACATTTATTCTATTTCTTTCTTTTTTTTTGTCACTAGGGATTGAACCCAGGGGCATTCTCCCTCCGGGCTACACCCCCAGCCCTATTTTTATTCTTTATTTTGAAACAGGGTCTCACTAAGTTGCAGAGGGCCTCACTAATTAGCTTGAGGCTGGCCGCAAACCCGGATCCTCCAGTCTTAGCCTCCCAAGTACTGGGATTACAAGTGTGCGCCACTACGCCCAGCTGTTGTATTTCTTTCCATTTTTTACATTATAGATGGATAATACCATGCATTTTCATAACTTGCTTGTTTTGCTTTATAGATTATAATCTTTATAGATTATAGATTTTCATGTTGATAATTACATTTCTGTACTTTTTTTTTTTTTAGTACTGGGGAATGAACTCAAGGGCATTCTACCCCCTGCCCTTTTTATTTTTTATTTTGAAGCAGGATCTCACTAGGTTGCTGAGAGTCTCACTGAGTTGCTGAGGCTGTCCTCGAAACTGTGATCCTCCTATCTCAGCCTCCCAAATACTGGGATTACAGGAGTGCACCACCATGCCTAGCTCATTTTTTCTTCTTTTTCTTCTTCTTCTTCTTCTTCTTCTTCTTCTTCTTATTATTATTATTATTATTGTAGTACTGGGGATTGAACCCAGGGGCATTCTATCTCCAAGCTACACCCCAGCCCTATTTTTTTAAATTTTGAAACAGGGTCTCACTAGGTTGATGAGAGTCTCACTACTTGCTGAGGCTGTCCTCAAAGCTGTGATCCTCCTGTCTCAGCCTCCAAGTACTGGGATTACAGCCATGCACCACCACACCTGGCTCATTTCTATACTTTATAATATTGTTTCAAGCCGGGCACACACTTGTAATCCCAGTACTTGGGAGGCTGAGACAGGAGGATTACAGGTTTGTGACCAGTCTCAGCTACTTAGTGAGGTCCTCTGCAACTTAGTGAGACCCTGTTTAAAAAAAAAAAAGAATAAAAAATAGGGCTGGGGGTGTAGCTCAGAGGTAGAATGCCCCTGGGTTCAATCCCCAGTACCGCAAAATAATAATAATAATAATAATAATAATAATAATAATAGCTGGGCGTGGTGGCGCATGCTTGTAATCCTAGTACTTGGGAGACGGAGACCGGAGGATCCGGGTTCGTGGCTAGCCTCAGCTACTTAGTGAGGCCCTCCACAACTTCGTGAGACCCGGTTTCAAAATAAAGGATAAAAAATAGGGCCGGGGGTATAGCTCAGAGGTAGAACGCCCCTGGGTTCCATCCCCGGTACTGCAAAAAAAAAAAATAATAATAATAATATTGTTTCCAATGGCATTTTCTATATATGGGTATACTATAATTGATTTAATCCATTCTTTTTAACACAGAATTTGAAGTTTTTAATATGATGGAAGAAATGGATATAAAAAGAGGGGAAACAAACTGGGCTCAGAACTCATCCAGAAAGATGAGCCTGAGTCATAGTGAAGAGCCTCGCAGTGCAGGGGGGGAATAATGGAAAGCAGAAAAGTCTGGAAATAGCACTGACCCCTCCCGACTCCTCAGGCCAACTCAGGGAAGTGAGGGCAATTCTGGCTTCTATGGGAGAAGGCAATAGGAGAGGTGATGTTTCCTGTTAGAATGAGATAGGGAGAATTATGGCATGGGTGAAGAGGTTATCAGGAGTCCCAAAGGAGAGGGAAACAGCAAGAAAACATGTCCCTTCGTGTATGCAGAAATGCCCCTCGCAGTGGGAAGTCCCGTGGTCCACATGTCAGCAGAGACTCTGGAGCTAGACTTCAGAACTTTCAGTTTTGACTCTCCACTCGAAAATAACCGTAGGCAGCTTTCTTTATTTCCTCATCAGTAAAATAGGGCTAATCTATGACCTCACAGATCATGTGAGTATCACCAAGGTTAATAGATGTTAAGCAATTAGATTAGAGCCAGGTACACAGTAAGATCTCATGCACAGAGTAGAATGAGCCCGCCTGTGGAAGGAATGGGAGTGGCAACAGAAGTGACCCAGACTCTCCTAGTGGGAGCCAGGTGGTGGCGCACGCTTGTAATCCCAGGATTTGAGAGGCTGAGATAGGATCGCAGGTTGGAGGACAGTCTCAGCAAGTAGTGAGACTCAGCAACCTAGCAAGACCCTCTTTCAAAATAAAAACAAAAAATAGGGCTGGGGGTGTAGCCCGGAGGTAAAATGCCCCTGGGTTCAATCCCCAGTACCACAGACACACAAAAAGCTAGCTACAGCCGGGCATGGTGGCACACACTGTAATCCCAGTACTTGGGAGAATGAGACTGGAGATCACAGGTTCACAGCCAGCCTCAGCAACCTTGTGAGGCCCTCCCCAACTTAGTGAGACCCTGTTTCAAAATAAAAAATAAAATAGGACTGGGGGCATAGCTCGGAGGTAGAATGCCCCTGGGTTCAATCCCTAGTACCACAAAAACAAAATAAAATAAAATGCCATGAAGGCGGCCAGTGGTAATCGCCTTTCTGCACACGAGGGATGGAACACAAGCACATAAACACTGCCTGGTCTATTGATCGTTTCTGTGTCCTCTCAGGAGAGAAACCCTTTATCTGTGAAATCTGTGGCAAAAGCTTCACCAGCCGGCCCAACATGAAGAGGCACCGCAGAACTCACACCGGCGAGAAACCCTACCCGTGCGACGTGTGCGGCCAGCGCTTCCGCTTCTCCAACATGCTCAAGGCGCACAAGGAGAAGTGCTTCCGCGTGACCAGCCCGGTGAACGTGCCGCCCGCGGTGCAGATCGCCCTGACGGCCGCGCCCGCCGCGCCCGCGCCCTCGGCGGTGAGCACGCCCAGCACCGCGCCCGCCGGCGGCAACCCCGGCAACCCCGCGAGCGCGCTGCCCCCGCGGCCCGTGCCGCACCCCTTCTCGCACCTGCACCTGCACCCGCACCCGCACCCGCACCACCTCCCCATCCCGCCCGTGCCCCACCTGCCCCCGCCGCCCGCGCTCTTCAAGAGCGAGCCTTTGAACCACAGAGGCCCGAGCGAGGACAGCTTCCTGCGGCACCTGGCGGAGAAGAACGGCTCGGCGCAGCACCACTGACAGCCGCCTCCCCGGTCGCCCTGCAGAGGGGAGCCGCCCGGCCGACGCCCAGCTCGCTTGCATTTTCTGATGACTTTTATAAGTTTCAGATACTCAGACTTGTGGGATTTTATAATTTCATATCAGCTGATGAGGTATGCTTGCTTTTCTATCCTGGACTTCTCCTCAAAGAGGGGGTAGGCCTGGTTTCCTTTGTACTAATCGGGAAGGCTGTGAGATTAATCCGGAGCATTAATTGTATCACTGTGTATTGTAATGAATTCTTTTCAGCTTTTGGTGCTGGCCGCAGAGGTGAGCTGGCCGCGTTTCACAGTATATCAAGCATTATAGAGAAAGATGGAAATTTTCTTCTTTGTGTAGCTCTCCTAACGCACTCTTTATTTTACTACAGAAATTATTTTAGAGTTTTTGTATAGACTTCTTTAGTAGTCTGTTTCTAAAATGAAATGTATTTCAATAAGCGGTGTAATTTTTTCAGTGTAGCTAAACCTATGTTGTAAAATAGAAAAAAATTTTTATAATCATCAAAATGTGATTCTTAAAGATGCATATAACTTCTATAATTCAAAGTTATTTTACATCCGTACAACTCAAAGGTGCTTCAGAGACTAGATGTATCTGAGAGGGTCGCCAGACCAGGTTCCTGAAAACTGAGTTTTGCTTTCTGAAGGTGTCATAAGTACTGGGTAGTTTTCAATCTCTGCTTAGCACTCATGTCCGTCAGCCTCACTGACACACTCCTGTCTTCTGTGTTCCTTTGGGCTCCATTAGTGCATTAAGTGGATGATTTACAGGGGAAGGGGAGGCCGTTTTCCAGGGACGTCACCTAAACTCACCTGGTTCAGAATCTGAGCGAAGTTGTTCTCCGCTAGGAGAAGGAAGTAGTGGAGATTGTCTCGTGTGCTCACGTCTGTTTCTCACTTCCCCTGGGGACCGTATTCATGGTTAACTGTTCAGGGAAGACAAATCGGAGTCTCTGGTTTTGAGGTTGCTTTATTTTTCTAGAATTGTTATGAGAAGCTAAAATAGTAAGCTGAAGTCACAAACACGGTATTGCTGATAGTGGCTGAGACATTTGGATGAGAAGACAAATTGGTTATGAGCTTTTAAATGTCTGTTATATATAAAATGTGAATACGTCTATGACTTTGAGCTATTTTAACACAGTTTAAATTGTAGTGAGGGAGAACTCCTAGGTTTTGCTGCCTGTCATCTGCAGATAATTATGTGACACCAGCATCCTTAGGTGAGGAAAAGAAGAGCATCTCTCGTGGCTCTAGACAGCTTACTCTTCAAGTTCGGGGCACTTCCAAAGAGCTGGTCAGCCAGGGGCCGATTATAGGGAAGGCCGAACAGAAGGGCTAACAAATGGATTGCATTTAACTGGCCAAATTTATCCAGGCTCGGTATAGCTACAGATTTTGTATTTCTGCATCTCAGAACTAAGTTCCAATGGTAGGTCACTTCCCCTCACCCCCTTTATTTTTTAATCTTGAAATTCCTTCATTTCTCTGTCCTCAGGCTCTTAAATGATTGCCTGAATCAGAACTCTGGCTTTTATTTATTTTTTGTTTTTAATACTAAACATGCAGATATGTGTCAAGCACTTTTATGGCTGATTAGCTCTGTAGCAGGGAAAAATGGAACTTCAGTTGAGGTTAGATACTTATTTTTACATATCACACTCTTAGCTTTTTGGTTTAATGTTTCGAAGTTTTTTCCTTCTGATTTTGCCTTTGTCTTCTATAATGCATAGGAAATTTTTGCAGTAAAGCAGAAAAGTATCTTAAGACATACTTTTCTTCCTGTTTTGGGGTGTAAATTTTAAAAAATGGTCTTTTTAATATCTGTAGACATTCTTCAAGCCCCCAGGTAACCAAGCTGATAAGGAAGTTAATTCCTTGCTTTTGACTGTTATAACTCTAGAGACTATCTCCCCCCTTACCTTCACAATCCCCTTTGCATTCCATGACAAGTTTGTAAATTGACACTTTTATATAGACATAGCATTATTTCATGAGGTCAAGCCTGTACTATTAAAATAATTTTTAAAAGATGTAAATTATAGCTTAGTTAATTGGTTATACCTTATTTTGTTCTAAATAAATTTGTAGTATTGGGCAACAATTCTGAATTCTAAACTTGAGACCATTGAATCAACCATTTCGTGAGGTGTACTGTCATTATACACTGGAAAATTCAGGTAGTCATCTTTGGTTTTTCATTCAAGTTACTATAGCCATAAGAAAATATTTGCTAGCCGAGCGTGGTGGCGCACGCTTGTAATCCCAGTACTTGGGAGGCAGAGACCGGAGGATCCGGGTTTGCAGGCAGCCTCAGCTACTTAGTGAGGCCCTCGCAACTTCGTGAGACCCGGTTTCAAAAATAAAATATAAAAAATAGGGCCGGGGGTATAGCTCGGAGGTAGAATGCTCATGGGTTCAATCCCCAGTACCGCAAAAAAAAAAAAAAAGAAAATACCTGCTACACAGGAAAATAGTAGTAAGCAAATAACCACCACCATCCTTAACAGAAGCAAAAATAAATAAAAATGAATGGGTTTTAAAAAAGAATGAGCATTGTCTGTCACACAGCATAATTCCTAGTGAAATGTAATGTGGAACAATCTAGAAACTTGCAGAGTTTTTGTTTGTTTGTTTGTTTCCTGCATAAGTATGCCTTCCCTGACTTGGGATTTGTGGTCTGCTCAGAATATGACACTTCATCAGTGTGTCATTTTATATATGAATAATGAAATGCATTAAGAATAGTCATAACATTAATGCTTCTGAACATAAGAACTATAGGATTAAGCCTTAAACATATATGTGCATCAGGTTTAACATGCTGAAGACTCAAACTCAGGGTTGAAAATTTGGTTGGGGCCCTCTGCTAAGATAAACATTGCATTGTGTGGTGGGTTCTCTCCCACATGTGCTACCGCACCCCATGAATTCGTCAAAGCTTCTTACCTACTTGTTTGTTATCTGTTTATGAAAATAAGAATTCTGGAGGAGTTTGAGTTCTCAGCCCTTCCTTATCTGTACTTATGTCTTTTAAAGACAATAAAGGCCACATTTTAGCATTATATGGATATACATTGAGGCTGTTTCTCATTCCTTACTTTTAAACCATCTTTAAAGGCTTGTATCATTGCAGGGTTATTTATTTGAGGAAAGGTCTCCAAGGACTTTTTTGAGTTGCATTGCATTTTTGGTGGTTTGTTTCTTTGTTTTTGCATTTTCTATTGTTTTCTCATAGATTTATCATTCACCTATAAACCCTTCAGCCTTAATAAAAGGCTGCTGCTTTCTCAAATTGAGACAAGTAGGCTTAGAGTGAGAGGTAGGTTCTTAAATTTTAATAAAGAAGACAAACAGTTTAAAGGCATGTGGCTTCATTTCTACATATACTTATGATTTGATTCTTACTTTTAGCAAAGGGGAAGGTCTCCCCATAAAACTTTCATGTAGTTCAAAGAAACCTTTGCAAATCACTTCCATATACTTTATAGTCTAGCATTTACATTAATTGTTCTAAATTAATGACTTGAGCTTGGACATTTCCGTAGTTGTACCATCTTTTAAAAAACACTGCATTTATTGGAAGTACCTTTTTATTGTGGTTAGAACTCTCCCTATAATCTGATTGTCCCTAGTATACTAACTGAAGGCAAATGCTCTGAAGAGATACTTGTAAACTTTGAATTTTTAGTTCTTGAAATTTTTTTCAGTTTTTATTTTTGTTAAATAGATACACATATATTTAGTTTCATTTTATTTCACTGAAAGTCTTTAAATTTTGAGAATATAAAGCAAAAATAAAAATTCATTGCAGACATATAGGTAAATTTACCCCATCTTGCAGGTCTCTTGTTAGTAAAATACAGGATAGTAGGTGAGTTTTTATGTTTAAAAAAAAGCAACTCCAAACTAAAGTTAGACAAACCCTTCTGTTTGAGCTACTGTATGGCAAAGACAACTTTTATCGCATTGCTGATGTACATGGTGAATATTTTGATGTTCCAGACTATGGGAAATTGGGTTTTGTTTTGTTTTGTTTGATACTGGGGATTGAGCACAGGGGCCATCTATCTCCAAGCTACACCCCCAGCCTTTTGTTTTTTTATTTTGAAACAGGATCTCAATAAGTTGCCGAGAGCCTTGCTAAGCCTTGCTAAGTTGCCGAGGCGGGCCTTGAACCTGAGCTCCTCCTGTCTCAGCCTCCCAAGTAGTTACATGTAAGCATTTTATCAGCTAACTACCTTTTTTTTTTTTAATCAACTCACTTGGAATTCTTCAGACTATAAAGGTGAGCAAGTAAATATTGGGTTTTAATTTTCCTTTATCTAAACCGAGATAGGAAATTTTCCAAAAGACCACTTTTTTTTTTCAGGAATCCAAGGTCATAAGCCATTAGCAATAGTGGCATTATTATGCAATAACAACTCCCTATCTACCCTGCTTTTGTCATCTGTAGCATTCCTAAGAAATAATGACTTTCCAACCCTGGACACTACCTCGATAAAGCAAACCAGAGATCCTCTCTACACTTTCTATGGAAGCCATAAAAGTTGCCATCAGTATATCCACTTTCATAATTCTATACTTTTGTACATGCTAGACTTTTTATAGACTTTATGATCAGATCTCTTTGTCTTAGAGGATAGGTTTTGCAAGACTCAAAGGAAAAATCAAACCCATTACCTGTCCCAACTTTGAAGTTTTAGGTTCAGTAAACTTGTTTAAATAACCAGATAATGTACCATTTAACAAATTCTACATTTAAGTCAAAATTACTTTGCAGAATTGCATATTCAGAAAACAAACTTCTCTTTCTTGGTTCCTAAGTAGAAGCTGTGTCATTGTAAGAAATCTCTTTTAAAGTGGGTTTCTTTCTACCTTGTTAACTCTATGTATTATGCGATATGTGTATTGTCACAATGTTTCTGGAGTTTTTATTTCTTTATGACAGATAAAGTGAGGATACATACACCCCTCTGTCTAATCGTCTGTTATCTCTGCAGCTTCAGTCTCTCTCACTCTGTTCTTGAGTGCCTTCAAAAAACCAGCATCCTGGAACATTCTAGATCCTACCTGGTCTAAATCCTACCTCTGATTAGTTCATTCTCCATGCGTATTGGAATTCACCCTCGCTCCAACGGGTTTAACTCTACAAACTAACTAAAACCTCAGATGAGAATTTTGAACATATTTCTGTTTAGTTCCTCCAGGTCGTTTTTAAGTTACATTTTTACCTTTTATTTATATCTTATTTCTTCACTATCACATCTCTAGTGTTGAAAGATTTTTATCCTTCTTTTCGCTCATCAAAAGCTAGACGTTCCTGTACAGGTCACTGAGTGTCTCTCTTGAGCAGCTTTTTCTTGTCTGAAGTCTTCCTGAATGCCTGCCCTTTCTGATGAAGGGGCCTGAGTGCTGCTGTTGCAATGTGCCCTCTTCCTTCCACAAACATCTTGCAAGGTTGTATCCCATAATTTTATTTTGTGAATTTAAAAATCTCTGTCTGGGTGTAGCAAAAGTCCTTTGTTGATTTTGATCTGCCTCTCTCATCCATCCCCCTGTCCCTCAAAAACTTGTATTTACTTTATTTTCTAGTTCTCATCTAATTCATTTAAAAATATGATTGAGACATAATATATGAAGGATATAATAAGAAGGAGGTTGGAGCGTGTTCTGTATGCGATATGGGTATCTCATTGACAAACCTTATTTTAGCAATTGGCTAATCTTTCATAGCCAAAACTAAAGTTGTGTTGTATACGGGTTGATGGCTCCCCAGGTTCTCCAAAAGTGAAAACAAATGAACTCTTTAAAATGAGGAAATTGGATTTCATTTTTTTGTAGGTGAATGGAAGCTATTGAGTATTTTGGCCTTAGTCAAAACTCTGCTTCCTGACTTAAAATCTTAAGCCTCTTTCCTTAAAGTTATTAGTACTCAGGTTTTTTAACTAATAACCACATGAGGTGGGAGTCTAAAAAGGCAGCCGTTAATAAATTCTTAGTCCCTTTTGTCTGGCGACAGACAGTATGTTATTGGTAGGAGAGCACAAAATTGTGGAAATTGGTTATGTTTGATAATGAATAAATTCAAGATATTTGAAGGTTTCACTGACTGTTTGGAATGGGAAGAAAGACTATTTTACAAAATGCAAGAGGGAGATTTCTGTGTTACGGAAATCAGTAACAAGGGTTTCTTATTGTTGTTGTTTTAAATACTTTTCACTTTAGTTTGCCTTGCTGTTTCCCATTATTGACCTAGAAGTTTGCCTCCTGAGTACAACTGGCTGCTTGAAGTATTCGCTTTAAAATGTGTTGCTTTCGTCCTCAGAGTCCAAGGCAGTAAAACAGTAGAGAACCATGCTTGCCTGTCATTTGGAGGAACCACATCCTTTGAGACAGACTGCTGGCTTGTTTTATGTCTTCAATAGGAAACATTTGGAGCAGGTATCTAGGGGAGTTCTTGCCCATGAGCAGTATCCCCACAGCTTCCCAACTCCGGGTTACTTCCATATTATTCTAGCTCCTCTGGTTAAGATCAGGGACTTACAAATTACTTGAAAATGATTTTATAGGACATATAGGAAGTGGAGATGGGGCAAGAAAGGATGGAGGCTGGATTGTGCCTAACTTCAGAAGGAAATCTGATACTTGCTCCGGCTAGTTTTGATCAAGTAAAGAGCCTGCCCGTCTCTGTACTGGATGCACCAAGAATCCAGTTGTTTCTGATTATTTGGCTTCTGTGAATGAACACAGCTTCCTCCCTGCCTTCCTGGTACAGGTAAAAAGGGGCCCTGTCACCACAAGGACAGAGATTCCAGTTCACATCCTGCATAGGACTCCAGACTGTTTGGCTGCGTTTGAAAGTTGGTGGGAAGTGTTGTATTCTGGAACTCCTAACCCTCCTAGATTCCTTTCCATGCTTTATTCTTCACCTCATGAGGTTGAAAAAAAAAAACGAGAGAGAGAGAGGGAGACACGGTGTGGTATAATTTTGGTGTTTACTTCTCAAGTTGTATCTCCAAGGGTATATATGTGGCCTCAGAAAATTGGATGAGTTCTCAATCTTCCATAAGTTTGGATATGCATTTTATTCATTTCTTGACACGGGCTGAAATTCGATTCCATCAGCAGTACTGTCTTTGTCCACAAGGGAGCAATAAAGTACTTTACCTTCTTTATTTTCAGCTTGTAAAGAAAGATTGGTTTTTAAGTCTCTTCTGGAATACTGTCTCTTGGCTCAATGCTTATTTATATTTCTTGGCTATTTAAGGCATTTTCCCTAATTACTAAGTCCAGTAGTTGCTCAGCCCTCGTGCAAGCAAAGATTGATGCACGGGTCTGGGGTCCTCCTGAGTCGGGCAGCTTAATTAACTAGCCTTTGTTAATATTGGTGATGGAGATTGAAAGCCTTGCCATGAGGGATACACTGTGTGCTAACGAAGGGCAGGAAGGCGACCCCCTCCTTGTCGCCTTCTTAAATCCCACCCGCAGCATGGCACCATCACATCTCTGAGCAGCAGGGGCAGCAGGGGCCTCTGGAGTGTGAGGAACTGCTCCAAGCGGGCAGCTGAGTCCTCCAGGTGGGGTCGGAGGCCCCTACAGCAGGCCCTCCTCCAGGTGAGAGTGCTGGGGCGGGCTTCCTCTGCCCACGGCTTGTCTTAGGGCTTCTCACCCTCAGCAGCTCTCTGGCCTGGAGGAGTTTGTTTCGTTTGAGAGAGAGAAGAGTATGTGTGCACTCATTGTCACATCTTGTTCACAACGAACAGGTTGATCATCAACTAAAAGGAAACACCAGGCTAGGAATATTTACCTGCAGAGCCAGAAGGCGTTCACACCTTGAAGGGCCTGCACGACTGATTCCCACCTGGCCCCTCTCCCCCAGCCAAGTCTGGACCAGACACAGGGTGGTGCCTCCTCGGAGCCCCAGCGCCTGACAGAAAACAGAACTGAAGCTGTGACTGGTTTAGGTAGCAGGTGGCCAGATGCATCTTACTTGTTTTATTTTTTGTTGTTTGTTTTCCCCAACAGTATGGAAATCACTTGCACTTTCCTCATTTCTTAAAAGAAAATCCAGTTTGCTTGCCAGGCATTGTTTAGCATCAGGTTTACAAAGCTTGTTGTTGAATGTCGATATCTGTCCAAAGGAGTTTGACAAAATAGAAGCTGCTTGGTCCCTGTCCTGCCTGCTAGGTCATAAGGATTAAGGCCATGTGGCTGGGGTACTTATGTCGAGTCCAGAATGGGGCAGTGTCCCTCTCCTACCTCTCTGCGGAGATGCCATCGAAGGTCAAGCTGGACTCTGTAGGGAAGGCGTCTGTCATGCTGCAAAGAAGTCTAGAGGGTCTTTCAGCCCAGGAGGTGGCAGGGAGGGAGGACGGGATCTTGTAGGATGGGAACGGCCGGGGAGAGGAGGTTGCTGACCCGGAGAGTACAGGGAGGTGGGACGCTGGCCTGCGCTGCCTGGCTTCCCTCAGGCATCTGTTTTCCAACATCGTGTCAGACCCCTCGATGTACTGATTTCCCCCTTGTGTTAACAATACCAATATTATTTTTTTAGTAATTGAAATGCACTTTTTATTTCAACTCAATCATGATTTTAAGTATAAAAATTTATAGATTGTTAAAACTACTTTTTTTGTGTATTTTTAACCACTCAATGTAGCATTGTATATTTTATTCTTGTGAGACTCTGGTACAAGGTGTGCCACTTAATGGTTTTTCTGAGATGCTGGGCCTTTGGATGTGTACGGTAACCAACTTAATGCTAATGTTCAAAGTAAAAAAAAAAGTAGCCATATCCCTGTGTGTCTTTCTTCACTTCATTTCTTTCTTGTTTTCACTTAACATTTTGAGGTCCCTCACTTAGTGAACTGTCCTTTTTATGTAAAATGAACAATCCTATAAGCCTCACAAATACTGGTTATTGTCTCTAGTGATAGTAAAAGATTACCTCAACTCACAGACCCTGCCTTTTTTTTTTTTTTTTTTTTGGTACCAGGAATTGAACTCAGGGTCATTCTACCTTCGAGCTACACTCCCAGCCCTATTTTATTTTTTATTTGAAACAGGGTCTCACTAAGTTGCTGAGGCTGCCCTCGAACCTGCAATCTTCCTATTTCAGCCTCCCAAGTACTGGGATTACAGCAGTGTGCCACAACACCCAGCGTTTGTGTGTGTGTGTGTGTGTGTGTGTGTGTGTGTGTGTGGTGCTGGGGATGAACCTAGGGGCATTCTGCCTCTGAGCTACACCCCCAGCCCTTTCTATTTTATTTCTTTTTATGAAGTAGGGTCTCACTCAGTTGCTAAATTGCTGAGACTGATGCCGGGCATGGTGGCGCACGCTTGTAATCCCAGTACTTGGGAGGCTGAGACCGGAGGATCCAGGTTCGCAGCTAGCCTCAGCTACTTAGTGAGGCCTCCACAACTTAGTGAGATCTTGTTTCAAAATAAAGAATAAAAAATAGAAGCCGGGGCGTGCTGGCACATGCCTGTAATCCCAGTACTTGGGAGGCGGAGACCAGAGGATCTTGGTTCGCGGCCAGCCTCAGCTACTTAGTGAGGCCCCCCCACAACTTCGTGAGACCCGGTTTCAAAATAAAGTATAAAAAATAGGGCTGGGGGTGTAGCTCGGAGGTAAAACGCCCCTGGGTTCCATCCCCAGTACCACAAAAAAAAAAAAAATAGAGCTGGGCCTCACAGAGTGGGCTTTGCAGCAGGAGGAAACCGACAGTAAACAAATAATTATCTCAGTGTCAGGTAGTGCGCGCCCTTGTAACTAACTTGAAGCTGGGCCTCAGAGCGGGCTCTGCCGACTGGAAGATAAGCCTTTCCAGCTGGCCATCCACCCTGTTTTGTTCCTTCTAAGGATTCCTATGAGGGAGTTTAGTGTATAGGAAGGAAATCTTATTGTTGGAGTTTCCCTTTGTTTGAAACCTGTCAGAAAGGAACAAAACTGGCCAAATCATAGGATTGCCATTGTATCTCTGACTAGAGACATGTTGACACATTGTTTCTTCATGTACAAAGTAGATTCTCACCCCTACCCCAGTGTATCATAAATTACTGGCTTTCAGACTTTGACCATGACTTTCATAAGAAATATATTTTACCAGTCTGGCATAGTGGCGTGGTGGCATATGGTTGTAATCCCAGTATTTGGGAGGCTGAGCCAGGAGGATCACAGGTTTGCGGCCAGCCTCAGCTACTTAGTGAGGCCCTCCCCAACTTAGTGAGACCCTGTTTCAAAATAAAGAATAAAATAATAGGGCTGGGGGCATAGCTCAGAGGTAGAATACCCCTGGGTTCAATCCCCAGTACCGCAAAAAAAAAAAAAAGAAAGAAAGAAAGAAAATACATTTCACCAATACTCTGCTCCCCAGTACACACAGATAGGACGTGTGTGTGTTCATGTGTGTGTTCTGGGGATTGAATCTAGGCGCATTCTACTTCTGAGCTACACCCCAGCCTTTTGCTTCTGAGCTACACCCTAGCCTTTTTTATTTTTTGACTTGAAACAGGGTCTCACTAGGTTGCTAGGAGTCTCACTACATTGCTGAGGCTGTCCTCAAACCTGTGATCCTCCTGTCTTAGCCTCCCACATACCGGAATACTGGGATTACAGGTGTCTGCCACCATGCCTGGCCCCAGCCTTTTTTTTTCTTTTCTGAAACAGGATGTCCCTCTATTGTCCAGGCTGACCTTCAGCTTACCCTTCTGCCTCAGTCTCCTGAGTAGCCAAAATTACAGGCATGCACCATGCCTGACCTTTTTTCTTTTTTTTTTTTGTGGTACTGGGGATTGAACCCAGAGGCAGTCTACCTTCATGTTACACCCCCAGCCCGATTTTATTTTTTATTTGGAAACAGGGGCATTCTACCTCCTAGCTACACCCCCAGCCCTATTTTCT
>PVJS01043442.1:0-17067 GCA_004027185.1 Glis glis | reverse complement strand
AAAAAAAAATCAAATCCATCTAAAAAAAAAAAAAGAATTGAGATGTTCAGTATCCCAGGAAGTTGAAGAAAACCTTAGGGTGAACAGGGAAAATGGCTATTGTTGGCACTTACATACTTTCTATTTAGATATGGCAAAGGTGAGTGGATGGGCCCAGCTATATAGCACTTCCCTTGTCTGCGGACCCTTTTCTATCCCAGACCCATGAAGTAATGGATCCTCTGTCTTCCTGATCATGGGCCTTTCACACCCCGGTTCTTTGCTTTGAATTTGGAATTTCTTTTTACTAAAGGGAATGGGGTTCTTGTTTTTCTTGCCTAGTTAGGAGTGAACACAACAAACAGTTATCCTGGGAATAGTTTCACAGTGATTATGGTATAACTGATTGATAGTGGATACTCTCAAGTAGACTTCTTACTCATGGAGAGGCCAGTGAGAGATGAGGGTATGGCTCCACCTAAAGACACACTTAGGTTTTGCCAACTCTTCAGTTGTTCCCAGAGCCCTCCCAGGCCACCATTCTTGCTACAGTATTGCACTCTTAAGCAACAGCTTGCTGTAAGTAATCTCCACCTTTAGCAATAGGCAGTTTGTATGAA
The DNA here is from genome assembly GCA_004027185.1 of Glis glis. Taxonomy (NCBI): domain Eukaryota; kingdom Metazoa; phylum Chordata; class Mammalia; order Rodentia; family Gliridae; genus Glis; species Glis glis. The sequence goes on along the minus strand of PVJS01043442.1, from coordinate 16,468 downwards.
GTCTAATAATGCCTTGGGTGTCAGGACTACCCATTGCCTTTCCTTTCACAAGGAGGGTCTTGTAGAGTTTCTCATGTAAGGGCCAGTCAGGGATGTGACTTGCCCAGGATCACACTACCAGAGGTTGCTGGGAGTAGCTACAAAAAGCACATCACCAGTCCCTTCTTCACGTAGGCTGTAAACGAAGGGCTTGGGCATATAACAATTAACGGACTCTCAGACGGAGTTAGCAACTCCTTCCAGTCCTGCTGATGTAGCATCTGTGTATGACAGTCACTGTGCTCCCTCTCAGTGGGCAAAGTGTAGACAGACACTCCCCAACTGAGTTTGGCACTTTTTTTCCAAAAATGGGTGGACTCAGAGTCAGACACCTGTGATTTTAGGGAGGATGATGAAAGAATATCTTATTTGGGGATGAGGTCTGGGGGTATATAATCCACATTTGACTGAGTCACTTTGATGACTTGATCACAAGGTTCTGAGAGTGAAATCACTGAGAGGTTGCATTTTTAGCCAACTGTAGTTGGTTGAGGTAGGATTGTGCAAGACACAAACACATACACACCCCAGCCAAGAACAGCTACTGGTGAACCAGCAGTTTATAGAAGTCCTGTATGAAATACAAGAGCAACAAATTTTTATCAAAGTACCAGGGTGTGTGTATACTCCAAGGAGTCATGCCTGCTTCAAAGTTATCATGCTGGGAATCTGTCCTCTTTTCCCAGGATGTTTTGTTCACTGAATCCCCTGGGAGCATTTTTAGAAGCTATTGCAGACCCTGCAGAATGTCTTCAACAGTGAAAAGCCAATCTGGAAATAGCCAGGAGTCTGAGACCTCAAATAGTCCCCCATCCTAGAGAAGACCAGGACCTGGTCCCCACCACTCACAATGCCTGTGACAGTAATTCAAGAGAAGTGCTATCTGTGGAATGGATTGCAGATTGGTTGTGCAAATTGTTTTGAATAGCAATTCAAAGAGATTTTCACTTTACCCAGTAGCAAAGCATATAAACAAGCAAGTTCCAGTTGACTGATTAAAATAAGAAAGCATAGAACCTGTTCTGACTTCTTTAAAAATATTTAGTAATCTTTTTTATGAAAACCCTAAGCAGTGTTATTCAGTAGACAAAGGCTGTCTTTTAGAGTTTTTGTCTTATGAATGTTGTTTATTGCAAAGGAGAGGAAGAGCCTGCTTTCAAATTCTCTTTGATTGAGGTTGTCTGTTCTCCCCAAAGGCCTTGCCTCCTGCTGTCTTAGCTCCTTCATTCTGTCAGGGGCAAAATTGCCTATGCTACTCATGATCTTTATAGTTCTCATGCTATGTAGGGTTTGAAGATGACATAATAGCATGTTTCATGCCTGTAGTAACAAAGATGGCTTATTTAGGATTTCCCATTTCTCTGTATTCTTAAAAGTACCCACTTATATGATTATAATACTTTTCCTCAGGATGCAATTATCCCCTTCCATTATTGCTTACTCTTTTTATAATCACCTATCTATTGTCTATCTTAGCTCATGTCTCTAAAATGCCTTTGCTAGGTGAGATGTGGTGGCCTATGACAGCACTCAGGTTACTGACAGACCACATACATGAAGCAATTGAGAATGAACCTAGGCTTCAGTTTCAGATGGTATTGCTCATGTTGTGTGGATCTGTCAGTTGCAGCACTGTGACTCTGAGTAAGTTATTTAATGTTGCTAAGTTTCTGTTTTCTCATTTTATAATGGCATAATTATAGTACTGCTTTATGAGGTTCTTGAGAGGATTCAATGCCATGAGTTGATCCCTGAAAAGCATTTGGTAGTTTATAGGGATTCCCAGCATCTGTGATGGTGCCTGGGACTTGGCATGACCTCGTTTGCTGGAAAGGAGGAATGGAGAGGGAGGAAGAGAAGAACCAGGGAAAGAGGGAGAATAAACTTGGTTAGGAAGAGAAGATACACTAATAATTAACAATGTTCAGGGGGTGTACAGTATGATCTCCAGTGATTCCTTGGACAGCCAGATTTAGGAATGAAGCTCCTTTGGATGAAGTCAGTTTCAATTCAGAAAAATTGAACTAAGGGGGTCACTCAAGATGGTAGAGGCATGACCTTAGATACCTACACTGTGAGGCTATACAGGGCTGATGGGAAACCTAGTTCCTGCCTTCATGATGAATCATCCGGGGCATGGCTGGCTGGAATAACATGTCCCTGGGGACCAGGGCTACGTCTCTGGTGGAGCAGAGAGGGAGATGGCAACTTTCCATTAAGGAGTTCCTGAGATGGTCATGGATGGTTAAGACAGAGAACTGGACTCACTATGATTCAGATCTGTGTTCTAATTCCATTTCTCATGCTTTTTGCCTCTCTAACCTTGGGGATATTATTTAACTTGTTTGAGCCTCAGTTTACTGAACTATACAAAAAAGAAAATACTTTCCTGTACTGATAGTGTGAAGATTAAGAGGAAAGATGAAATAAAGCATCTACCTGGGACAAGAACAGGCAAAAGTAGATACTGAAAAACAGTTATTTTCCGTATTCTAATTGCCAAGACTTCAGGATAGGTAGGCTTTCTGGAGGAGATCCTTTCTTGTAAAAGTGTGACTTTTACACTTGGTTCTGTGTAACCTTGTAGGTAAAAGTGTGACTTTTACCTATAAGGTTCAGCTATCATTGGGTCCAGCTTGGCTTTATCCCTTTTCCATAGCCACCTGTAATTGTGATTAATTGCTTCAGATTTGGCCCAAGGGACTCAGCTTCTCTGCCAAATTGGCTATACTGAGCAGAGCTTTCGACTCCAGCTCTCAGATACTCTCTGAAGCAAGCACCTCTGACTTTTCCATTCTCTGCTGCTGAGTGAAGCTAGGGGTGTAAATCAATTTCCTGGGAATCACCAAGGGGATGAATTAGAAAGCTTTGATACTCGTCTTGGAGCCAAGTGAGCGGATCATCTGGTCAGTTCTAAGCAGAAATTCAGTAAATGATGAGATGAGGGGGATGAGGGTGGTATTCCCTCTAGCATCTAGCTTTGCTTGGCATATGTTCAATGAGGGGAGCCTCCTTTATTGGCCTTTTACGGACTTTGGAAACAGCCCACAGATGCTTCAATGTGATTTCTTAATTTTGTTAGAAGGAAAGGACCTACAGCTCCGATTGTGCCCCTGAGATGCAACATATCTTTAGCTCTTTCCACTCCTGGTACATTAGTTGCACTTTCTTAAGTATGTAGCTGTCTGAACTTCAGATGAAGAGAGCAAACATCACTGTCTGCAGTCAGGGTAAAAAAAAGGGGGGAGAAAGCATTTTCCCATGAGTAACTCATGGCAACTATTAAAGGCTATGATCTTAAAACGAGATCTGGACACATGTCCACCGCTTTAAAAGTGGTGAGCTGGTGGCTGGATTACAGGTTGCACATGCCTGTAATCCCAGTACGTGAGAGACTGAGACAGGAGGATCGCAAGTTTGGGGCCAGCCTCAGTAACTTAGTGAGACACAGCAACTTAGTGAGGCCCTGTTTCAAAATAAAATTAAAAAATAAAAAAGGGCTGAGGGTGTAACTCAGAGTTAGAATACCCCAGGTTCAATCCCTAGTACAAAAAAATTTGCATTTTTATAAAGCTTTAAGTTCAATGAATATTAACAGGGAATTCCAACATAAAATATCACGAAAAGTTGTGCAGCTCTCTTCAAAGCAGGATCGGGGCCCGGAACTCCTCAGCTCCTCTCACCAACCTCACAGTCCCCAAGACCCTTCTATGGAATCCCAGGCTCCTTAGTGTGCAATTTGAAAATCATTGTTCTGTAGGTTTCCTCAGATGGTTTATTTCAAAATGTTGGCAGCATAATGGCAAACCTGATGAAACCTCCAACAATACACATCTTAAAAATAGCTGAGGCACCAGATGCAGTGGTGCATGACTGTAATCCCAGTACTTGGAGGCTGAGACAGGAGGATCGTAGGTTTGAGGCCAGAGAGAGAAAGAGTTGCTTATTTAGACTCTCAGCAACTTAGCAAGATTCTATTTCAAAATAAAAAGTGCTGGGGGTATAGCTTGGAGGTAGAATGGCCCTGGGTTCAATCCCTAGTACTAAAACAAAACAACAACAACAACAATGCAGCTGGTACTATAATATGATATATAAGAATATGAGTTAACCAGACCAGACTGAAATACCATTCTACCACCTACCAGTGAGGAATCTCTGAGACTACTTAACCCTCTTAAGCCAGTTTTTAATGAAATGCTTAACAAATGGTGATTTCAGCATATATGTCAGCTGTTTAACCAGGTTTACCTGTGTAAACTTCCCACCCAATACCACGTAAGATGCCGTCCATGAAGTCCAGTTTTCCGGGTCAAAAGAACACTGCATTCAAAAGGAATTCTACTGTGAAGTTCAAAAAGGGCAGGGCAAGTTTCTATGGGTTCATCAGGTTCAAATGACTAAAATAAGACTAATGATCTCAGTGAGTTCTAGATTAGGGAATTCAGGGGCCTCTTCTTTCATTAGGTCCCAATAGTTATAGCTCATCTGCAAAGTGGAGGATTTAAAGACATTCACACCCAGAAAATAAAATATCTGTCTTGGACAGCAACCAATTATGTATAACACTGAAAGAACATGGGTTCTATATGCAAGGTTACACATGGGATCTTAAAAAGAAAAAAATGCAAAAGCTCTTTTGGCTACATCTTTAGGGGAATTTGTTACAGATCTTACTTGTAAATGTCATAACCCCATCATTTCAAAAAAGAATAAAAAAACAAATACAAGCAATCAAGACCAGGCTTGCTTGGAGTTATATATAAAGTTCTTATTCATCATCCTCATTGCTCTTGGGAAGGAGATCCTGAAGTTAACAGTGGAGCTGTCAGTGGTTTCAAATTCCATGAGACTGAGGGGGATTTTGCAAAAGGACACAGCCCAGCTAGAATGGCAGCTTCAATTGTGTGACTTACTTCTTAGGCTAGTGGGAGGTCAGCCCTTGGCCCCTGCACCACACACCCGAAATGCCTTGACAATTAGAACTAATGCCTTTGAATTGGAAGGCTGTTTGCCTTTAGCTCTGGTGTGGATTTGACTTCTGCCTTACTGGAGGGTGAACCTATGTAGCAGTCTGTGTAACCATCTGTCCAGATTCCTATTTGTAAACCAATAATGGAGCCATAGAATAGTGCTATCTCACTGCCATCAACTCTGACTTTCTGATTAGGAATATCAGTCTGTATAAACCAGACTGTATAAACAAGCTTTTAGAGGTGTGCTTTCTTGGGGAAGAGTTGCTGGAAAAGAGGGAAGAGAGTAAATTAGGTGATATCTCCTCCATTTCTTTTTCATCCTGGAGATAGAGGAACAATTAGGGGTGCTAGAAGGGTGGGATCAGAGAGAACACAGAATTCATTCAGTAGGTGGTAAAAATCAGACCTGAATGGTTGAAGCAGAACCAGGGCTAGGGCACAGGTTTTCTTCCTTTGAGTCTAATGTTCTTTTGTATGACAGTGTTCCATTTAACATCCTGGGTTGAGTAACAACCTGCTGATTCCATCTCACCTTCCTTATTCCAATGTCCCTGTTTCCTTCTGTGGTCCCAGTGGAGTTGTGGGATCCTTTATGGTTGAGGGTTCTAGAACCCTTTGCTTGGTCTTCTTTCCTTCTTTCTATCTTGACCCCTGATATACTTGTAATTCTCCCTGCCCTTTTCAGAGTCTCCAACTGTCTGAACATCTCTGTTCAGATCTGCTTTCATTAGTGTGAACAAAATACCTGACAAGAACAAAAAGGGACATTTTATTTTGTCTCATGGTTTCAGAGGTCTAGTCCAGAGTTAGCTGGCTCCAAGGCAGAATCTCATGGCAGTAGAACATGGTGGAGGAATGCTACTCAGCACATGGCAGGAAGGAGAGCGAGAGACAGAGGGGGTGGGGGAGGAAGGGACCAGGGACAGATATAGTCCCCAGGGCCATGCCTCCAGTGACCTACTTCCTCCAGCCATGCCCACCTGCCCACTAAATTCATTCAAATCATTAATCCATCAATGGATTAATCTCATTGATGAGGTTAGAGCCCTCTTGAGTCAATGATTTTACCTTTAAATATTACTGTTATTTCACTTAAATATTACTGGATTGCCAGCACATGAGCTTTTCTGGAGGACATTCTATATCCAAATCATTACATCTCAAACATTCTTTTGGTTATATATGAATGTTTCAATTTACTTTTCCTGATTTTCTATTGGGTAAGTCACTTAATGTTTCTGTGCCTCAGTTTCCACTTTCAAGAGGATGAGTCTAGTTAAATCTGTAGCACCTTGAATGTACTTATCATTGGATGTTTGCCTTGACTTTCTGGGACATTGTCTTCCACATAGGCTGCTCCAAACGTTTTTGTGGGTTGAAGGGTTGGAGTAGGATAGCGTTCAGCTTATCTCTTACAGCCAAAGTAAGAAGCAAGTGGCACAAAATGAAAAGGTAATAAAAGATTCCTTTCTCACAAAGTAGGAAAGGGAATGGAGGACATACTGAAAAGAAAGAAGATGAGACAGAAGGCTCATTTAATGAAAGAATGGTATCTTTGGAGGCAAATTTGAATACGGATCATTTGTTCTCCCCAGAGCCATTTTTGCTCTGTTCTTTTATCTTCCAATCTAACTATCAGTGCATCCATCCATCTGTATATCCATTTCGTGAGATGCCACGATCTCTTTCTCTGGCCTACAAGGAATGAAATATCTGGGAAGAGCAAATAGCCTGGAGGGTCTCAGAGCCGTCAGGCTTCAATTTATCCAGCTGCATGTCTGCGAGGCTGAGGTCCTTCTGGCCAGATGTCCAGCATGACCCTCCCCTGCCCTTTTATGTCAGTGACCCCCTTCCTAGACACAGGGGTCCTATGTCAGCCTGAGGGGTGGGTGGGGAGATGTTAGGCCCTACTCTACCATGGTGTTGTGCATACTTTTGACAAAGGGCCGGCAGTGGGGAATGATGTCCCTGGGAACTAGAAAGAGGGAGAAAAATGGCATAGTTCCCTCCCCTCCTGTGGGGAAGCTTTAGAAGTTGTAGAGTTTGCAGGTAGATGGGCAGCTGGTTGGAGGGACTGTTCTAGGTCCAGGGTGGTCATGGGGGTTGCTGGCTGCAGCTGTCCTGTGGGTGATTTTTGATGACAGAAACAAAGAGAGAATCCCATTGAGAGAGCAGAGTGGGAAAACAAGAGAAGAAAATGTCTGTGCTTGGGAAGCTGAAGGGATTTCTCCTCTCACCCCTTTGAGGCCTCACGGCGCCCTTCGTCTCCTCTCAACCTGCCCTTTGAGCTTGGAAAGACACACAAAAAAAGACACAAAAACCTGAATTTATGCCGAGAGAAACTGCAGCTCTTCAAAAATGGAAGGCAGGGTCATCCTCCTAATATTTGAATGTGGATTGTTCCAGGGAGCAGCAAGACGTGTCAGGAATGAGATTGGTCTATGCAGGGCCCCAGGAACACTGGCCTGCCCCACCAGGGAGATGAAAGAATTTTCTCCTTCCTTTGCCTTTTAAATGTAATTCTGTCTGCTCTTCTCCCCTCTCGGCCCTCTAGCTGGGAGTGGTGCAGACATTAGCCATCCCAGGAAAGGCAGGATCCTTTTCATTAACTTCAGCCTGATTGAAGTCCCTAGAGCCATGCTGGATTTCATTTTCCTCCCTCTCTTTGCCTGCCTGTCTGGGATCCCTCCTCACACAGCTGGGCTGCCATGGGCAGTGAAATGTTTCCCAGTGTGACCCAATGGGAATAGGATCTCAGGGGAGGAGACATTGATTGGGGAAGGGTCTGGATCTGTGCTTGTTGAGGCAATGGCTTTGGGGAAGAACAAGCATATCTCTCATCTGCCTCAGTTTCCCCTGAACTCCCAGCATTTCTGTTCTACCTCTAGGACAGAAGTTGTTATCTGGCTAGGGCTGGACGAGATAGAGTTGGCCAGTAGCAGAGTCTGTTGGGCTTATGCAACCCACTCAGGTCCACTGTGTGCTACTAATGTGATCTTGAAAATGTCACTTAACAGCTTCTTTTCCTGCAAAGTGAAAGTTTGTTGTTGTTGTTGTTTTGTGATACTGGGGATTGAACTCAGGGGCGTTCTACCTCTGAGCTACATCCCCACCCCTTTTTATTATGTTTTTTGAAACAGGGTCTCTCTAGGTTGCTGAGAGTCTCACTATTTGCTGAGGCTGTCCTCGAACTTGTGATCCTCCTGTCTTAGCCTCCCAAGTACTAGGATTACAGGTGTGCGCCACCATGTGCAGCTTTGAAAGTTTTTAAAATGTGATTTAGTGGTAGAACATTAATTTTCAAATGAATTTGTATTCAAGAAAGAGGGAAAAGCAGAACTACTCTGGTTGAAGGGAGGGAGGGGGACCCAAAGGGGACCCCTTGTCTATACCATGTTCCTTTACCTCACATCCTCAAGAGAGGTGACTCTGGAGTCCAGTGATATCCTAGTCCTTCCTAGGGACCTTCAGTTACCTTTTTCAGATCTTGACCCTGTAAAACTGAACTCTGTTAAGGGGGATTTGGGTTTATGTGGTATGTGATTTTGAAATGCAGGAGGACTTTCTTGTCCTATACTTCTAATGGACACTTGAGTATCACCCTTAGGTGCACGAGGGCCAGCCTGTTCTCCTTTCCTGGCTGCAGGATGTGTAGACATATAGGAAATCACCCACTTTGGGGAATGTCCAGGAGCAGAGCCTTAGTGAGGACTTCAGCAATTTAATGCGACCCTGTTTCAAGATAAAAATAAAATAGGGCTGGGGGTATAGCTCAGAGGTAAAATGTCCCTGGGTTTAATCCCAGTACCACAAAAGAAAAAAGAAGAAGAAGAAGAAGAAGAAAGAAAGAATGAATAAAGAAAATCAGAATCTGCAAAGAAAGGGAATTGAGGAGTTTTAGAAGTCACTTGATTACTGTCCCTGACTCCACCTCCTAGCATCTTCCCATTCAGCCCCAGATAAGCCAACACATTTGAGTTGCAGGTAGTTCCATTCAACCTGTTACTCTTTCATCCTCAGGGAAGGGAGAACCCTCTATCTCTTGCTGCTGGTGGATTCATTCATTGCTCAGCCTCTTTCATTTTCATACCATTCTTGCTTAAATTTAACCTCCGACTTCCACACTGAAGTACAAACCAATATTCTCCGGAAAAACTGGTAGTGAATAGAGAAGAGCTTGTTCCCATCGTAGGCGTTGATTAATTCATTCAGATACTGGAGTGCCTCCTTCACGCAGGAAATGCGCTTGGTGCTGAGTGCCATTTCCTTTTGTCAGCTTGAAGGATGTCTTGAGCTGCCTCTCACACTTCTGTTCTCCACACTGAGCAATTTAGTCATTCTTGTCCTCAGCTCCGGTTGACAATATTCTCCACTTTCCTTTTAAGTCATTTGACCAACAGGTTATTTAGTGACTAATTTTATGTCTAGGCTCTTCTCAACCATGCAGGATATACATAAGATAATGTGTAAACTAGCATAGTCTCCTTAGGAATGGGCTTATTGGGCATGTTCTTGTTAGATGAAAAAAGAAAAAAAGTACACACAGCAACACAAAACAGAAGTTTAAAGAATTAAGGACAAAACTGCACACATCTGACTCCTTGAGAGATGCAAAAAGGGGACCTAAGATGTTCAGGGAGGGAGGTAGGGATAAATCCTGACCTTGTTGAAGTAGGGACATAACAAATCATAATCAAAGATGCTGTGTTTGTATCTCCAATCAAACAAATGGATCTGGTCATTTTTCAATCCCCAGACCACTGACGTGAGGAAATAGTGTATATTTTAAGATGTTCTGGTGAACATAAAAAGTTAAAAAAAAAAAGATGTTCTGGCTGGCATGGTGGCACACACCTGTAATCCAAGAACCTGGGAGGCTGAAATAGGAGGCTTGCAGGTTTGAGGATAGCCTCAGCAATGTAGCAAGACCCTGTTTCAAAACAAAAATAAAAAAGGGATTGGAGGTATACCTCAGAGGTAGAACAGCCCTGGGTTCTACCCACACACACACACACACAAATGCCCTGAACACACTTCTGGCTTATTTCCAGTGGCAGGATCTCAGGACTAGCAGGAACTAAACATGTTGGTCTCATGCTTACCTGGTGAGCCCTGTTGTAGGTGGTGAAAGGTCTCTGCCAGCTCTACATGCAGGGCCTGGAGAATCCTGAATGCAAATACACATTGGTGACCGCGTCCTTGCAAAGGTCTCTCCCATGTCCTTAGCCATCCCACCAGCCTTTGTGTCCCTCTTCCCCCTGTGCCCGGCTCCAAGTAGAGGCTTAGGTTGTATTGATAAATCCAGAAGAGTGGATGGTCATTACCAATTAAGTAAGTGTGTCTGCGAGGAAGAGTTAGTTAAGAGTCATTCATCAGGATTCAAGCTTCGTGTTACCACCTGTGGCTCACTTGACTTAGATTCTGGCACCTGGCCTTTTTCCTATGACACATCTCCTCAACAATAGGTCTCCAATGGGCTGTAATTCAGAGGCATCTTATGATGGGAGAAAAAGCCTGAGCTTTGGGAAAATATAGTTTGGGATTTAAGTCCCAAATACATGCACTAACTGGACACCTAGAAAAAAATTACTTAACTTCTGGAAGTCTCAAATTTCCTTATCCGTAAAGTAGAGATAGTTTTTATCTCATGAGGGAGTTGTGGAGATTGAAATTATTTAAAGCAGCAAGCAGTGTGCTGTGAGCCCAAGTGATCCTCTATCCTGGGTGTATCACAGTCCACCCCCTTTCTTCTGAAGGAGGTTATGGTTAGCATTGGATAGATGGAAATACTGGTGTGCTGGGAAGTCGTTGTCCCTGCCCATGCTCTTTCAATTGCTCCCATATGAAGCACCTCACCCCTGCCACCTTTCATTTATAAGATTGAATTCAAATTCCACCTTGTTTCAACACCCCACCCTGACCGAATCTCTTGCCTTATCTTCAAAGTTTGGCACATGCACTCTGCTACACTCTACTTGTGCTACGCACACACATCTGATCCTTTGACCAAACTGCAGGATTTTGAAGGCAGAGACTTGAGTCTTCTAATCATGCTTGGCCCTCAGTGCTTAGGCAAGTGGCCTGATGGGCTGTTGCTTGGTTGTTTCATTACGATCATAGGGCTAAGCTGGCTCTTTTCTGGGATGGGGAGTCCAGTCTGCAGGCAGGCCTGAGTGAGGGGAGAAAACTCTATCCCAGCTGTAATGCCACTTAGGCATCCTTTATGGCAGAGTCATTTAGGGAAGCTAAAAAGTCCTGTTGAGGTTTTCCAGAGGCTGGAGGCACTGGAGCCCAGCATGACTCCTTCTCTTTGTTGAACCAAACAAAATATTGTTACAGGAAACATGAAATCTTTCCTATTTTTCACAAATGCTCTCCAGGCCTAACAAAGCTAGCCGTCAGACTCATTGAATCAAAATAAGCATCTTCCCTGTCTCTCTTTATTCCTCCAATACCCAGTGTTTTTAAAGCAACAATAAAGAATGGGATTATTTCATTAATTAATCATGTGTTTTTATTAAGTGTCTCCTGGTTTCAAGCCCTGGAGAGGATGCAAAAAGAAAAAAACCCATAACTTTACCCCTTAATATTGATTAAACAGAGAATTAATTGCAAAATTATATATAAACCTGACTCTTATTTTCTAATATGGTATATGACTGTTTGAAGCATAAGACCTGAACTTCTAAGTAGTACATAAAATCACAGGTAACATAGGATAAGGGGAAATTGAATCACATGTAAGCAGGAAGAGGAAAGGGTCATTTTTACTGGTCTGATTTAAAAAAGTAATGGAGGAACAAAGGATGGAGACTCCCCTAGAGGAAATGGGTCTTTGGCTCTGAAATAGTCATTCTTAACTTCATTTATCACAGACTACTTTGACAGTACAAGGAAAGCCAGGGACCTTCTCCCTAAGTACATGTATATATCTATAGATTCACACACAATTATTCTTACAATTTCAGGGAGCCACTGGGCCTCCTGAAATCCGATCATAGCCCATGGTTTCTAATTTAAGGCTCTTTGAAGAACTGGTAGCACACAGAAGGAAGGTAGGAGAGGGAGGTGAAGGCAAGGGGGAGGTGATGGAGTCAGAGGTGTGATGGACACACAGTAGAAATCCACCCAGGCTAGAGTCCTAGCTCAGAAATGCCACATTTGCCTTTTGAAATTGTGCTTCTTGAGCTCTGATCCAGGCTCTGGTAAGTCCATGGCAGGCCGGTTGCCTTGGGGATGCTGTATGCAAACTCTGAGAAGTATCACTAAGGAAAACTCCTTTGTTCTTTTCCAGCTCCTCACAGCCAGTGACCTTGCAGCCAGTGACCTCAAAGGATTTCAGCCACAGGTGAGTTCCCTTGACGAGTCCCTCCTGTGTCCCAATTTCTCCCTAGCTTCCACATATGAGAGAGAACATCTGACCTTTCATTTTTTGTGACTGACTAATCTCACTTAGCATAATATTTGCCAGTTTCATCCATTTCCCTGCAAACAACAGTTTTGTTCTTCTTCACGGCTGAGAAGAATTCCATTGTGTGTATATCCCATAATTTTGTAATCCATTCATATGTTGATGGACATCTCAGGGACCTAACTGAGGAGATGGGAGAGGGGAGGAAGACTTGAAGAGGGAAACACTTCAATGGACATGATGTGCATACACAAACTTATCAAAGCCAATCACTGTGTTGAGCACAGGAAGGTCTGGAGGGAGAGGGAGATGGGAACTGGGGGAGGGCTCAACGAGTGCTGTGTGCATGTATACCTCTGTCACCCTGAACTTCATCGCGATGTATGATTACATGCACACACACACACACAAAAGTGAAACGATCTAAAGTTGGGTTGTGAGCAAGTGAACTTGGTAACAGGACAGAAAGGTTCACCCTGGACCTCTAGCTTCTCTGACTCCAGGTGTTTGCTGGCCATGAGAATGACCCGCTAGCTTGTGTTCTCCCTCTATCTCCTCTCTTATCCCATCCTGGACAAAACAATTTCTTTCTTTTCTTGCTTTCTTAATGTTTTATAGTGAAAAAACTCTACAGCAAGATACTTGGAATATTGGGTTGTGGGTTACCCAGCTTAGGAAAGGCTGAATTAAAGCACATGGATGGTGTGATGGGGCTGGGTTTATCCTCTGTATTTCTCTATTTGAACAGGCTATTCACATTCTTGTAATCTTCATGTGGAAATGTCTCACAGTCATAGTCTGGTGGCCAAATTAATTTCAGATTCCTGCAGAGGCAGGCAGTTGAGTTGTACTGATCTCGGTCAGGAAATGGACTACCGCTATCTCCTGTCCATGTGCTATTTGGAGGTCCCCATGAGCCAACCATGAGAGGATGCAGGCTTTCTGGGTACCTGCGTGGTAGAGGTGAAGATAGGAAGACATCCTCCCTGTCTCTGGAAGAGGAGTCACTGTCTACACACACGTCCACAAATGCACACTAGATATACAGATGCTTTGGTCTTCTTCCATAGACCCCACTGTAGACAGAATTTGTATACAGAGAAAGGTGGATCTTAGAGCGATGGTTATAGTGCTCAGGGTCTGCTCCCTTTCCATGAGAAACTTTCCATCACCCCTAATTCAGTGCCTGCCACCCCCACAGTGCTATAACTGTGGAAAAATACTGCACAGCCAATGGCGGTGAACTTCTGGGGGTAGAGCAAGTAATTTTCTAATAGCAAGAGTTCCATATATTTGGAATGTCTTCTCCAAACATGATTTACATGCAGTAGTCCAGCAAGCCCCCACTCACTTCTCCTTTGCGGGTTACATCCTCTGAGCTCCCTTTTACTGCTGGGCACACTGAGGACCCAAGTCCTAATATGAAATAGCCTGGGATCACATGGAGAGTCAGAATGGGGACAGAAAGTGGACAGTGAGAGGCTATAGGAGGAGAATTAGCAAAATGAAGGGTCATTGGTGAGAGTAAAAAAGTAAATCTATATGCCAGTTTGGGGTGTTTCCAGCACAGTCATGGCTTGGTGGTCCTCTGTCAGGGATGCAATGAGGTTTCAGAAATAGATGTCCAGTGAGCCTTTTTGCCAGTCATTGAAAACTGGCAAGTAATTCATGTAGCTATTCACATATTCAAAAACACTTCCAGTGGAACTAAGGGAACGGGAAACAAAAGCAAAAACAAATCAACATTTACCCATAGCCCACTCACCCCACCCCTCCACTCGCATATGGTGGCATTCCAACTAAAGGTTTCTTTTTGTCTGAAAATTTACTTAAAAAGGGGGGACAGGTGAGCCAGGCATGGTGGTGCACACCTGTAATCCTAGTACTTGGGAGGCTGAGACAGGAGAATCGCAGGTTTGTAGCCAGCTTCAGCAATTTAGTGAGGCCCTCCACACCTTAGTGAGACCCTGTTTCAAAATAAAAAATAAAATAGGACTGGAGGTGTAGCTTAGAGTCAGAATGCCCCTGGGTTCAATCCCCAGAACCACACATGCCCCCCCCAAAAAAAGGAAAAAGGAAAGAAAGAAGAAAGAGAAAGAAAGAAAGAAAGAAAGGAAGGAAGGAAGGAAGGAAAGAAGGAAGGAAGGAAGGAAGGAAGGAAGGAAGGAAGGAAGGAAGGAAGGAGAGAGAAAGAGTGAGAGAGAGAGAGAGAGAGAGAAAGGAAGGAAGGAAGGAAGGAAGGAAGGAAGGAAGGAAGGAAGCAAGCAAGCAAGCAAGCTATTCTGTTGCCTGGAAAGGTACGTGGTAGGGACTGAGTTTATGGAAGGTGTGTGTACACTTGTGTGTATATGTGCGTGTGCGTGTGTGTGTGTGTGTGTGTGTGTGTGTGTGTGTGTGGTTTGGGTGTGACTTCTTCCTGGATGATCATGCTCTCTGCATGTTTATTTAGGTACATTGTTAGATATTGGATTTAAAATGAACTAGTAAGTGAAGGGAAAGTCAGACATGTTTGAGGCATGTCCATCATTTTGGAAGACAGGATCCTAGCAAGGCAGTTTTCTCACTTTCTGACACACATCCTGCAGTTTCCAGTGCAGACACTCACTCCCCTGGCTCTGTTCAGCCTTTGCACATTATTCCATTTCTGTGTCATCCCCTGGAGGCTCAAAGCATCAATGTGTATTTTTCACTCCTCAGGATGCCTGCTTCTGAGGCCAGGAAGTCCTGGGAATCTTGTGGCCAGCGTGTAATGCCCAGATCAAAGTCAATGCTCCAGGGTCATTCCTAAATCAAAAACACTCAGATGTGTCTCAAGTCAACATCACTCCTTGGGTTCTTTTCTGGATAGAAACAAAAAGCTGCCCACATGCTGCAGGCTGCCCCCTTCAGCCCCACTGGATCAAACTGTTTGCTTCTGTTGTTCTTTCCGTTCTCTCTTTGGGTTTCAGCTGAAACTCAGCCCCATGCATCCTGATACCTGCAATAATTCATGGGCAATTCCTTTCCAGGGACAGTCCATGACTGCCAGGAGGTACTCAGGAGGACCCCTCCCTGGGGTGACTGTGATCAGCCTCACAGCTCTTGCATGGTCCACACTGATAACTTGGATGTTGAGGGTTTTTGTTTTTTCTTTGATGTTTTTTGTCCTTTTTTGTTATTTCAATATTTAGGACTTTTTATTTTTTCTTTATTTTATTTTATTTTTGTGCTTTAATTGGTACATTGGAGTCTTACATCACAGTGAATATCAATTTGATGTTAACATACATGCACACAGCTCTTAGTGCCCCTCTGCCTCCCCCCACCCGTATGAAGTACCAAGAATGATGTTGGTATATTCTCACATGTACACATAGTTTATGATAGTAATTCTACTGATTTGCTTCTTTCTTGCCCTTCCCCTTCCCTTGTACCACTTCCCTTGCCCCACTGAGGGTTCTTCGTTATCAACCAGAGTCTCTTGTGTGTCCCCACTACTCCCTAGGTTGCACATATTAATGAAAACATATGTCCCTTCTTTTTTTGTGATTGACTGATCTCACTTAACATAATGTTCTCCAGATCCTTCTACTTTCTTGCAAATGATGTTATTTTGTTCTTCTTTATTGCTGAGTAGAATTCCATTGTGTGTATTTCCCATAATTTTATAATCCATTCATCCATCTGTCAATGGACACCTAGGTTGGTTCCATAGTTTGGCCACTGTGAATTGTGCTGCTATGAACATGGGTATGCATATATTACTGTAGTTTTCTGGTTTCAATCCCTTTGGTATGATACCTAGTAGTGGTATAGCTGGATCATATGGTGGATTCATTCCTAGTTTTCTGGGGAATCTCCACACTGATCTCCACAGTGGTTGAACTAGTTTGCAATCCCACCAACAGTGTAGAAGAGTCCCAGTTTCCCCACATCGTCGCCAACATTTGTTGTTGTTTGACTTCTTAATGATTGCCATTCTCATTGGGGTTAGATGAAATCTTAGAGTAGTTTTGATTTGCATCTCCCTGATTGCTAATGATGTTGAACATTTTTTCATGTA
>PVJS01043441.1:0-17068 GCA_004027185.1 Glis glis | reverse complement strand
GGCCGCGAACCCGGATCCTCCGGTCTCCGCCTCCCAAGTACTGGGATTACAAGCATGCGCCACCACGCCTGGCTTCAGCCCTATTTTTTTATACTTTTATTTTGAAACAGGGTCTCACTAAGTTGTGGAGGGCCTCACTAAGTAGCTGAGGTTGGCCGTGCGATCCTCCTGTCTCAGCCTCCCAAGCCTCCTCTCTCAGCCTGGCAAATGCTGAATTTTTTAACTTTGAAACCCTATAAGCCGGGCGTGGTGGTGCATGCTTGTAATCCCAGTACTTGGAAAACTTGAGACAGGAGGATTGCAGGTTCAAAGTCAGTCCCAACAATTTAGCGAGGTTCTCAGCAACCTAGTGAGACCCTGTTTCCAAATAAGAAATAAAATCGGGCTGGGGGTATAGCTCGGAGGTAGAATGCCCCTGGGTTCAATCCCCAGCACCAAAAAACAAAAACAAAAAATTCAACATTTGTTTTAATATTATAAAGATTCATTTGGACCAGTTTCCAAGACTTATTTTTTAGAAAAGAAACAATATGCCTGTAGCACTATTGTTCTGAAACAAACATAAAAAAGACAAACATAAATTTGGAGGGGATATACTGGGGACTGAACACAGGGGCATTCTAACTCTGAGCTATATCCAGCCCCCCTTTTGAAACAGGGTCTTGCTGAGTTACTGAAGTTGGTCTCAAACCTGAGATCCATCCTCCTGTCTTAGCCTCCCAAGTGCTGGGATTACTAAAAACATGTGCCACCATGCCGGGCCAAAACCACGAATCTTCCCTGAATATATGGTTAGAAGAACTCAAGAGGCTGGGCGTGGTGGCGCACGCTTGTAATCCCAGTACTTGGGAGGTGGAGACCGGAGGATCCGGGTTCAAGGCCAGCCTCAGCTATATAGTGAGGCCCTCCGCAACTTCGTGAGACCCAGTTTCAAAATAAAGTATAAAAAATAGGGCTGTGGGTGTAGCTCAGAGGTAGAATGCCCCTGGGTTCAATCCCCAGTACCGCAAAAAAAAAAAGAAGAAGAACTCAAGACTATGGTTATTTTATTTTGCTTCATAAACTTAAATTATAGAACCTAATCCACAAGTACATGTACATTCAAATTAATTCAAATATATATGCAGTTCCTACCATAGGCTGTACAGAGTGCTATTCGATAGAAAAGATAAGGCTGAGTAAAATATAGTCACTTATCTCTTAAGACTTAGTCTAAAATGGAAGGTAAAGCCGGGCATAATGGCGTATGCCTGCAATCCCAGTACTAGGGAGGCTGAGACAGGAGGCTCACAGGTTCGAGGACAGTCTCAGCAAGTAGTGAGACTCTCATCAACCTAGCAAGACCCTGTTTCCAAACAGAAATAAAATAGGGCTGGGGGTTTAACTCGGAGGTAGAATGCCCCTGGGTTCAATCTCCAATACCACACACACAAAAAAAATACATAAGTACATAAACAAATAAACAAACAAATAAATAATAAAATAAAATGGAAGGTAAAGCCAGGCATGGTGGCGCACTCTTATAATCCCAGTACTTGGAAGACTGAGACGGGAGGATCGCAGGTTTGTGCCCAGCCTCAGCAACTTAATGAGGCCCTCTGCAACTTAGTGAGACCCTGTTTCAAAATAAAGAATAAAATAGGGCTCAATCCCTAGGGTTCAATCCCTAGCACCACAAAAAAATAAAAATAAAATAAAATAATAAAGTATCAAATACTATATCACTATATTAGATACCAAAGGAAGGTAAAAGGTATAACATAAGAGAAAAACTTGGTATATTTGGGCAGAGGAGGTGAAGTAGAAGAAAAATGAAAGGAACTGTGGTTATGGAAGCTTTCAGATGGGTCTACAATAACAAATACAATTTAACAATTTTAAGGGAAATTTAGACATGAGTTTGGAGAAATATACTAACATACATAGTAGAATAAAATATACTTTGGTACTTGTATTTATTTTCTATTGTTACTATAGGAAATTACCATAAGTTTCATGGTGTAAAACAATGCAAATTCATTATTTTATATTTCTGTAATGTGAAGTCTGACAGGTCTAAAATTAGTGTGTTAGTAGCACTGCATTCCTTTCTAGAGGCTAAAGGGAAGAATCCTTTTCCATGTTTTCCCTGCGCTACAAAAGACTATCCTTTGGCCGCAGCCTCCTTTCTCTATTTTCAAAGCACTGTTTCAACTTTCTTGCATAGTCATATTTCATCTAATTCATTTTCTGCCTCTCTTCTTTCTTTTTTTCTTTTTCTTTTTTTGGTACTGGGGATTGAACCCAGGGGCATTCTACCTTTGGGCTTTTTATTTGTTATTTTGAAATAGGGTCTTGCTAAATTGCTGAGGTTGTCCTTGAACCTGTGATGCTCCTGTCTCAGCCTCCCAAGTACTGGGATTACAAACATGTGCCACCATGCCAGGCTTGCCTCTCCCACTTTTAAGAACCCTTGTAGCCTTGGTGTGGTGGCGCACGCTTGTAATCCCAGTACTTGGGAGGCTGAGACAGGAGGATCACAGGTTCGCAGCCAGCCTCAGCAACTTAATGAGGCCCTCTGCAATTTAATGAGACCCTGTTTCAAAATAAAGAATAAAAAATAGGGCTGGGGTGTAGCTCAGAGGTAGAATGGCCCTGGGTTCAATCGTTGGTACCACCAAAGAAAAAAAAAATCCTTGTGATTACATTGGGCCACCCAGATAATCCAGAAAAGCCTTCCTGTTTTAGGTCAGCTGATTAGCAACCTTAATTACCCTTTGACATACAACCTAACATATTTATGGGTTTGAAGGGTTAGGATGTGGACATTGGGGGAGGGGAGATCCATTATTCAACCTAATTTAATAATGAGCAGCCCAGTTTTGCTGAAGAACAGAGCACAAAAATCACAAAGCACAAAAATCAGGTCAAAGAGTAATACATTACTTGGTTTAGAGCTCAAAGTATGTATAAATAAAACTTCTGGGTTAATGAAATGACATGAGTAGATTTACATTTAGAAATGACATGTTAAGCCGGGCATGGTGGCGCACGCTTGTAATCCCAGTACTTTGGGAGGTGGAGACTGGAGGATCTGGGTTCGCGGCCAGCCTCAGCTCTCTCTCTCTGTCTCTCTCTCTCTCTCTACCTAGTGAGGCCCTCCGCAACTTTGTGAGACCCGGTTTCAAAATAAAGTATAAAAAAAAATTAGGGCCGGGGGCATAGCGCGGAGGTAGAACGCCCCTGCGTTCAATCCCCGGTACCAAAAAAAAAAAAAAAAAAAAAAAGAAATGACATGTTAAACTGGGAGTGTTGGCGCACACCTGTAATCCCAGTACTTGGCTGTCAATCTGCGATCCTCCTATGGCAGCCTCCCAAATACTGGGATTACAGGTGTCCGCCACCATGCCCAACTCACAATTTTATCAATAAATTAAGCATAATCCCTATCAAAATACTACTTTCCTTGTTTTGCAAACAATAACAAGATGGTCCTAAAATTTATGTGGAAATTTAAGTGACCCAGACAACCAAAACAATTTTGAAAAAGAAAACAAAATTGCAGGACTCATACTTTCCTACTGCAAAACTTACTACAAAAGCTAGTCACCAAGACAGTTTACAACTGCCAAAATGAAAGACATATAGAGCAAATGAACAGAACTAAGAGTCCAGAAATAATCCCATATGGCTGTAGTCAATAGATTTTGTATAAGAACACCAAATCCATTCAATAGGAAAGACCAGTCTCCACAACAAATGGTGCTAGGAGAAATGGATTTCCACAAACAAAGCAATGAAATTGAGCTCCTACCTCATACCATATACACAAACTAAAAGTGGATCAAAGATCTATGAGCTAAAATCTGAAGCTCTTTGTGTGTGTGTGTGTGGGGGGGGGGTACTGGGGACTGAACCCAGAGGCATTCTACCTTCCAGCTATACCCCCAGTCTGATTATATTTCTTATTTTGAAACAAGGGTCTTACTAGGTTGATGAGTCTCACTACTTGCTGAAGCTGTCCTCGAACTTGCAATCCTCCTGTCTCAGCCTCCCAAATACCGGGATTACAAGCGTGTGCCACCACACCCGGCTAAATCTGAATTTCTTTCTTTTTTATTTATTTATTTTTTTTGCGGTACCAGGGATTGAACGCAGGGGCGTTCTACCTCCGCACTATACCCCCGGCCCTTTTTTTTTTATACTTTATTCTGAGACCGGGTCTCACCAAGTTGCAGAGGGCCTCACTAACTAGAGAGAGAGAGAGACAGAGAGAGAGACCGGGGGAGAGAGGGAGAGAGAGAGAGCGCGCGCGCAAATGCGCGCATGCGTGAGCTGAGACCCGGATCCTCCGGTCTCCGCCTCCCAAAGTACTGGGATTACAAGCGTGAGCCACCACGCTCGGCTAAATCTGAATTTCTTAAAAGAAAACATGGGTAAAATTTCATGACCTTGGACTTGGAAATGGATTTTTACATATAACAACGAAATCATTAACAACGAACAAATAGTATAAACTGGACTTCATTTAAATTGAAAACTTTTAGCTAGGCATAGTGGCACATGCCTATAATCCCAGTACTTGGAAGGCTGAGACCGGAGGATCCCAAATTTGAGGGCAGCCTCAGCTACTTAGTAAGGCCCTCCGCAACTTATAGAAGAAACTAAACAATAACTAAAAAATAAAATAAAATAAAATAAAATAAAATAAGAAAATAAAGAATAAAAAATAGGGCTGAAGGTGTAGCTCAGAGGTAGAATGCCCCAGGTTCAATTCCCAGTACTGAAAAAAAAAAGACAGGTATGGTGGTGCACACACCTGTAATCCCAGTACTTAGGGTATTGAGACAGGAGGATTGCAGGTTCAAGGCCAGCCCCATCAACTTAGTGAGACCCTCAGTAACTGGTAGACCCTGTTCAAAAATAAAATAGGGCTGGAGAAGTAGGTCAGAGGCAAAACACCATTGAATTCAATCTCCAGTACCACACACACACACCAAAAAAAAAAAAAACTTCACACATAGACTTTCAGAGTTCTAACAGGAGAATATACAAAAATCTTCTCTAATGTTTTAGATATAGGGAATATTTTAAAAGCTAATGATGAAGCTGGGTGTGGTGGTACACGGTTGTAATCCCAGTACTTGGGAGGATGAGATAGGAGGATCACAGGTTCATGATCAGCCTCAGCAACTTACTGAGACCCTGTTTCAAATATAAAATAAGTTGGGCGTGGTGGCACATGCTTGTAATCCCAGTACTTGGGAGGCTGAGACCGGAAGATCTGGGTTCACGGCCAGACTCAGCTACTTAAGTGAGGCCCTCCACAACTTAGTGAGACCGTTTCAAAATAAAGAATAAAAAAATAGGGCTGGGAGTGTAGCCCGGAGGTAGAATGCCCCTGGGTTCAATCCCTGGAACAGCAAATAGATAGATAGATAGATAGATAGATAGATAGATAGATAGATAGATAGATAGAAAGAATACAGGGCGTGATAGTGCATGATTGTAATCCCAGTGCTTGGGAGGCTGAGATAGGAGGATTGCAGGTTCGAGGACAACAGCCTTAGCAAGTAGTGAGATTTCCATCAACCTAGTGAGACCCTGCTTCTTTTATTTTGGTACTGGGGATTGAACCCAGGGGCATTCTACCTCTGAGCTACACACCCCCAGCCCTGTTTTTTTATTCTTTATTTTGAAACAGGGTCTCACTAAGTTGCGGAGGGCCTCACTAAGTAGCTGAGACTGGCTGCGAACCTGCAATCCTCCTGTTTCAGCCTCCCAAATACTGGGATTACAAGCCTGCACCACCACGCCCAGCTGACCCTGTTTCAAAATAAAAATAAGATAGGGCTGGGGGTGTAGCTCAGAGGTAGAATGCCCCTGGGTTCAATCCCCAATACCAAAAAAGAAAAAAAAATAAGTTAATGATGACTTGTTTTAATGATAAGAACAATGAAAACATTTTACCAGTTGTCAATTTTTCCTAGTAGCTAAAACCCAAATTAAAAATATATTAGAATGGGGCGTGGTGTCACATGCTTATAATCCCAGTACTAAAGAGGCTGAGATCAGCCGGGTGTGGTGGCGCACACTTTGTAATCCCAGTACTTGGGAGGCGGAGACCAGAGGATCCGGGTTAGCGGTCAGCCTCAGCTACTTAGTGAGGCCCCCCCTGCAACTTCGTGAGACCCGGTTTCAAAAATAAAGGATAAAAAAATAGGGCTGGGAGTGTAGCTCGGAGGTAAAACGCCCCTGGATTCAACCCAGGGTACCGCAAAAAAAAAAGAGGCTAAGACCAGAGGATCAAAGGTTTGTGGCCAATCTCAGCAATGAGACTCTCAGCAACCTAAATGAGACCCTGTTTCAAAATGAAAAAATAAACTGGGCATGGTGGAGCATGGCTGTAATTCCAGTACTTGGGAGGCTGAGACAGGAAACCACGTCTCAAAAACCTAAGACTCTCTGTGTTTCAAAACCAAAAAATAAAAAAGGGCTGGAGGTATAGCTTGGAGGTAGAATGCCTCTGTGCTCAATTCCCCAGTGGCAAATAAATATAAGTAAAATAAAATAAAATAAAAAGGGCTGGCTGGAGGTGTATTTCGTAGAATGCCCTTGGGTTCAATCTCTGGACACACACACACACACACACACACACACACACACACACACACGAAAAAGAAAGTAGGGTCTGGCATACCCAGAGAAATAACAGCAGATATGGACAATTAATATGTGTTTTAAGTTTCCTATTCACTTTATTCCAAACAAAGTTTGTTTAGCTAATAGCACTGAAAAGTTTCTTAGTTTTGGTAAATGTACAGTGGCTGTATAAGATTTAACGTTAGAGAAAGCTGAGTAGAGTATATGGGCCAGGCATGGTGGTGTATGCCTGTAATTCCAGTAATTGGGAGGCTGAGACAGGAGGATCACAAGTTCAAGGCCATCCTCAGCAACTTAGTGAGGCCCGTTTCAAAAAAGGGGTGAAGTAACTGGGGATGTAGCTTGGAGGTAGAATGCCCTCTGGGTTCAATCCCCATCACCAAAAAAATTAAGAAGAAAAAAAAGTAAATGGGAGCTAGGTATGGTGGTGCACACCTGTAATCCCAGTATTTGGAAGGCTGAGACAGGAGGATCTCAGGTTCAATGCCAGCCTCAGCAACTTAGTGAGACCCTGTTTCAAAATAAAAAATACAATAGGGCCAGGGGTGTAACTCAGAGGCAGAATGTCCCTGGGGTCAATCCCCAGTACCACACAACCCCCCCCCAATCTAATTCTAAATCTTTAGAGAAATAACTAAATAGCGTGAGTAAAGAGTGGAAAGGAGAGTTTAATTACCAACTATGCACTCTTTAGAACTCTGCCTTCTTTATACTGTTTGTTTCATTTTTTGACAGAGATTTGGAAATTAGGTAACTGAGGTTACTTTAAGGTTTGGTTCTCCACAGTGACACAACAAAAGGTTGGTCCTCACTTTTCTCTTGTTATCTAAAACCTATAAAGCCGGGTGCGATCCCAGTACTTTGGGAGGCGGAGACCAGAGGATCCAGGTTCACGGCCAGCCTCAGCTCGCGCGCGAGTGTTCTCTCTCTCTCTCTCCCTCCCTGTCTCTCTCTCTCCCTGTCTTTCTCTCTCTCTCTACCTAATGAGGCCCTCCGCAACTTCGTGAGACCCGGTTTCAAAAATAAAGTATAGCTGGGTGTGGTGGTGCACGCTTGTAATCCCACTACTTTGGGAGGCGGAGACCGGAGGATCCGGGTTCGCGGCCAAACCTCAGCGCGCATGCACGCGCAATCGATCGATCTATCTCTCTTTCTCTCTCTCTCCTCTCTCCTCTCTCCTCTCTCTCTCTCTTCTACCTAGCGAGGCCCTCCGCAACTTCGTGAGATCCGGTTTCAAAAATAAAGCATAAAAAAAATAAGGCCGGGGGTGTAGCACAGAGGTAGAACGCCCCTGCATTCAATCCCCGGTACCGCAAAAAAAATTAAAATAAAATAAAATAAAATAATAAAATAAAATATAAAATAAAAAAAATAAAATAGGGCTGAGGGGATAGCCCAGAGGTAGAAGGCCCCAGGGTTCTACCCCCAGTGGGGCCTTTGGACTCCACATTCATGAATCGGATTAGTGCCATTATAAAACAGATAGGAGAGTGAGGTCCCTTGACCCTTTGGTCACATGATGACACTGCAACAAGACACATCTAACATGGAAAAAGCCCTCACCAGACACCAAATTTGCTGGTACCTTGATCTTGGACTTCCCAGCTCTCAGCACCATGAGCAATACATTTCTGTTGTGTTTAAATTCCTCAGTCTAAGATATTTTGTTATAAACAGGCCAAAGGGACTAAGATAGATACCAAAATACTACTTTGAATACTGAACTTAGTAGAAACTCATGAAATAATAAATTATTTCTACAGACCCTTTCCTACAACAGGGTAACTTTGTGATACAGTACTATATAATCCCTGTATTATATGTCAAATACTTAAAAAAAATCTGGAAGCTTATTTCGGGGAGGAAACAACTTATCATTTTTTTTAAACATTAGTTTGTCCTGTGTAAAAGGAAGAAAAATGAAGTTGTTATGGTTTGGATCCTGAATGACCCCCCATATCTCATGTGTTCGGGTGGGCTTTGGGGAAGTGATTGAATCATGAAGGCTTCGACTTTATCAGTGATTAATACATTAATGGCCGAATGAACTACAGAGAGATGGGACCTAGTTAGAGGAAGTAGGTTACTGGGTATGTGCCCTGGTAGGGTTTGTTCTCCCTCTCCCTCTGCTTTCCAGTTGCCATGAGCTGAGCAGCTTTTCTCAGTCACAAATTTCCACTATAGTGTTCTGCCTCACCTCAGGCTCAAAGAAATGAAGCCAGCTGACCATGGACTAAATCCTCTGACACTGTGAGCCAAAAACAAACTAACAGATGTTTCATGGAAGCAGACTGTAGAAAATAATAAAACTGCTCCAATGTTCTAATGCATTATTCTAGTATCCTCATGAATCGACCCAACACTAAGTATCAATCAACAAAATTAAAAAATGCTTCCTGCAAGCATGTGGACTTGTCCAGTAGAAGAACCTCACCTTGGATTTATTCCAAAAAGAGGCTCTCAAATGCTCAGCAGCAACTCCTGAAAGGAGACCAGTCCAAATGTAGTAGGACAAATCCCCCCAAAAAAGCTGAATCTCTGATCACAGCAACAGGTGACCCTTGCTGTGAAGTTAGAGGATAAGTACACAAATTTACATTACTTTCATCTATTAAATTTTAAAAATGCAAATGTTAACACATGTGCATTATAAATCTTAGTAATGAGCTGCAAAGGGTTAAAGCCTCAATCTTTAACTAAATACACGCTGGCTATTATAAAACTATGCTCAATTTTAACTAATTGAACCAGAGTCCTAACTAAAAGTGCAAAATCATGAATATTTCTCTACAGTTACAGCATAACCATCACAACATACTGAGATACACAAGCTATTTTTTTTTTTTTTGCGGTACCGGGGATTGAACGTAGCGGCGTTCTACCTCTGCGCTACGCCCCCGGCCCTATTTTTTATACTTTTATTTTGAAACCGGGTCTCACAAAGTTGCAGAGGGCCTCACTACTAGAGAGAGAGAGAGAGAGAGAGAGAGAGAGGGAGAGAGGGAGAGAAAGAGGGAGAGAGAGAGAGAGGGAGAGAGAGCTGAGGTTGGCCGCCAAAGTCTCCGCCTTTGGGAGTCTCCGCCTCCCAAAGTACTGGGATTACAAGCGTGCGCCACCACGCCCGGCCACAAGCTATATTTTTAGTGTGTGTGTGTGTTAGAGGATGGAAGCCACATGCATGCTAAACATATGTTATACCATTAATAAACTATACAACCCAACGCAACAGGCTATTTTTATAAGTATTGATCTGGGAAATAAATCTACAGAGAAATTTATGATGGATGTCTCTTACCTCATAAATGTTGGGGTGCCACATTTTGGTCAAGAATCTGAAGGTAGGTGGTGAATATGGGTAGTCAATAGGAAATTTAATATGTGCCTGAAAAGGAAGAAAAACATGCTAATAAATGAGACTACAAGTAATTCATCTGACTAATAATTCACCCTATTATATCCCACAGAACCATAGCTCCTTTCTATAGAATAAACATTTACATTTTGTTATCCCTTATGCCAGGGTTATTAGTATATTCTCATAGCATCACTTCAAATATTTATAAAAGGCTATATCGCCAAAGTTCATAGCTATTGTAATTTTTAACTCACAGGAGTGAAAACCAGTTATGACTTTTTTTATTTTATATCAAAAAATTAATATAGCCTTATTGATACAGCATACAGAGCAAAGAAAATATTTTTTCTTTTTACTCACCTAATTTAAACATTATCCCCTCACACAGAAATAATAAATGCTAAAATCCTGGTGTAGATTCTTTCAGTAGTGTTTCAGGCCATACATATATTTATTTCCTATAAAACTTATTTAAAGCTGGGCGTGGTGGCGCATGCTTGTAATCCCAGTACTTTGGGAGGCAGAGACCGGAGGATCCGGGTTCGCAGCCAGCCTCAGTTCTCTCTCCCTCTCCCTCTCTCTCCCTTTCTCTCCCTCTCTCTCTCTCTAGTAGTGAGGCCCTCTGCAACTTCGTGAGACCCGGTTTCAAAATAAAGTATAAAAATAGGGCCGGGGGTGTAGCGCGGAGGTAGAACACCCCTGGGTTCAATCCCCGGTACCACAAAAAAAAAAACTTATTTAAAAAATATTTGAACATACCCTATTTTGTACATATCATGACTATGTACATATCATTTCATGAATATTTTCTCATGCCATAAAACATTCTCTACATATATGATTATTCATTTTAACATATTATTCCAAATGTTCTTGGCATTAGCTCACATTTCCAATAGGAAGAAATCCTGAAAAGGGGCACTAAAAATTCTCTTTTCCATTAAAAAGCAATGAGAAAATTGCCAAAAATTATAAGGATCAACTTTTTCAGAATTCTAGAAAATAACCAAAACTTTGCAGCAATTCAAGGAGCACGTATTCAATAAGAAAGGTTGCACTTCAATAAAACAGCAAGCTTTTTTTTGTGTGTATTAGGGATTGAACTCAGGGACATTCTACCTCTGGGCTATACCCCCAGCCCTATTTTATTCTTTATTTTGAAATAGGGTCTCACTAAGTTGCAGAGGGCCTCACTAAGTTGCTGAGGCTGGCCTGTGATCCTCCTGTTCCTGCCTCCCAAGTACTGGGATTACAAGGGTGTGCCACCACGCCTGGCTGAACAGCAAGCTTTATACACTTAACTCACCCTAGTACAAGCCTCTATTCTCCAGGTCTGCAGTAGCTTTAAAACACATATCTCAAAATCAAACCAGAAAGACACTGGAACTTCCTCAAACCCAACTATCCACAGAGAACTGTCATTATTTGAAATTTCTACTGGTGTCCCAGAAGACCTCACTTACAAGGTTATTTAATCTTATTTGGAGCTTGGACAAGGTGGAAACATTTTCCCTGATGGCATTTGTTGAAAGCAATGACAGACAGCTGTTTTAATTTCAAAGCTGCCTAAGGCAGAGAAAAACAGATAAAACAACACACTAACCATAAAATTTAAAAAGAGAAACTGAGGTATGACATGTCCATTATGGTTTTGATAAGCTCTGATGAATGTCTATATATGTAGAAGACTATGAGAATATGTATAGTTGTGCTCATGTCTAGGGCTATGAGAAGACCCTAAGCTCACACCTCTAGCTTAATTTGAAGGTCTGTGTAATAAGGAAGTGATCTTCCTGCCTCAGCCTCCCAAGTCACTAAGATTACAGGCAAGAGCCACTACAATCAATTTGACTTGATAATTTAAGATAATGTGTCCTGTGATTTTTTTTTTTTACTTGGGGGGGAGGAGTACTAGGAATTGAACCCAGGAGCATTCATTCTACCTTCAAGCTACACCCCTACCCCTTTTAAATTTTTTTTTAAACAGGATCTTGCTAAATTGCTGAGTCTGGCCTCAAACCTTCAATGCACTTATCTAAGCATCCCAGATACTAGGATTTAGGCATGTACCACCACACACATCTTTAGGAGAATTTTCAACTGTCTGGCTAAATGTTAAAAGGCATGCCCCAACATACACATACAGAGCGCCCCTCCACAAAGTCCAGATAACCCACTGGTTCCGGGAAATTAAGGAAATCTCTGTCCAATGATTAGCTGACCACTAAGCTAACAGAGTGAAGAATTCACTGGCCACACATTACAGAGAATATAGATGAAAGAGAATTAGGTGAAAATAAAGCCATTAAGTAACTAAACAACTACTACAACATGGCCAAAAAGAGAAAACCTGAGGAAAGGGAGAATCTGATTTCCACAGCTGCCAAAGTATATTACTTAAATATATAATAAAAAGGGCTGAGGATAGCTCTCAGTGGTAGAACACCTGCCTTGTATGCATGCAGACCTGAGTTCAATCATTAGTACCTTAAAAAAAAAAACCAGCCACGGTAGTGCACACCTGAAAGGAGGATCACAGGTTTGCAGCCAGCCTCAGCAACTTTGCGAGGCCCTCAGCAAATTAATGAGACCCTGTTTCAAAAAAGCTGGAGCCGGGTGTGGTGGTACACGCTTATAATCCCAGTACTTGGGAGGCTGAGACAAGTGCATCGCAGGTTCACAGCCAGCCTCCTCAGCTACTTAGTGAGGCCCTCTACAACTTAGTGAGAATCTGTTTCAAAAATAAAGAATAAACAATAAGACTGGGGGTGTAGCTTGGAGGCAGAATGCCCCTGGGTTCAAGCCTCAGTACCACAAAAAAAAAAAAAAAAAGCCAGATGTGGTGGCACATGCTTGTAATCCCAGTACTTGGGAGGCTGAGACAGGAGAATCCCAGGTTTGAAGCCCAGCCTCAGCGACTTAGGGTGACTCTCAGCAACCTAGCGAAACCCTATTTCAAAATAAAAAAGAGGAGCCGGGCGTGGTGGTGCACGCTTGTAATCCCAGTACTTGGGAAGCTGAGACTGGAGGATATGGGTTCGCGGCCAGCCTCAGCTACTTAGGGAGGCCCTCAGCTACTTAGGGAGGCCCTCAGCTACTTAGGGAGGCCCTCCAAAACTTCGTGAGATCCGGTTTCAAAATGAAGTATAAAAATAGGGCCGGGGGTGTAGCGCAGAGGTAGAACGTCACTGGGTTCAATCCCCCGTACCGCAAAAAAAAAAAATTAAAACAAAATAAAGGATAAAAAAAAAATAGGGCCGGGGGTGTAGCTCGGAGGTAGAATGCCCCTGGGTTCAATCCCCATACTGCAAAAAAAAAAAAAAAGAGTTTACTGGTAGCAAAAGACTGACTGTTTCGTAGCCGTGGTAACAAATAGTCACCAAGACCAGTTTTGAATTGATAACCAATACCTGACAATTGTATTGCTGTGGAACCAAAAGAATCTTTTTTTTTTTGGCGGTACTGGGAATTGAACTCAGGGGGCATTCTACCTCCAAGCTACACCCCCAGTCCTATTTTTTATTCTTTATTTTGAAACAGGGTCTCACTAAATTGTGAAGAGCCTCACAAGTACTGGGATTACAAGCATGCACCACCACGCTGGGCAAAAGAATCAAGTTTAAATCCCCTTTATACGCCGGGCGTGGTGGCGCACGCTTGTAATCCCAGTACTTGGGAGGCTGAGACAGGAGGATCCGGGTTTGCGGCCAGCCTCAGCTACTTAGTGAGGCCCTCTGCAACTTAGTGAGACCCTGTTTCAAAATAAAGAATAAAAAAAATAGGGCTGAGAGTGTAGCTTGGAGGTAGAATGCCCCTGGGTTCAATTCCCAGTACTACAAAAAGAAACTCTTCACACAACTTGGTAATATGCACAGGGCCCTGGGTTTGATCCCCAACACCAAGAAGCAACCAAAAACCAATAAAACAAAAAAATCAGCCAGGCATGGTGGTACACACTTGTAATCAAAGTACTTGGAGGCTAAGACAGGAGGATCACAGGTTCAAAGCCAGCCTCAGCAACTTAGCAAGGCTCTCAGCAACCTAGTGAGACCATGTTTCCAAATACGATATAAAAAAAAAAAACCAAGCTGGGGGTGTAGCTTGGAGGTAGAATGCTTTCTGCGTTCAACCTCCAGTACAAAACAAAAAAACAAAAAAATCAGCCCAGCGTGGTGGCACACACTTGTAATCCCAGTACTTGGGAGCTGAGACTGGAGGATCCGGGTTCGCGGCTAGCCTCAGCTACTTAGTGAGGCCCTCCGCAACTTAGCGAGGACCTGTTTCAAAATCAAGAATAAAAAATAGGGCTGGGGGTGTAGCTCGGAGGTAGAATGCCCTTGGGTTCAATCCCCAGTAACGCAAAAAAAAAAAAAAATCAACTACTTGCCTCAGTAACCATGTTTTTGCAAAGGAACCTATCAGTGAAAGCTGCTTGTTCCTGAGAGCCAGTCAATGGCTTTCAGAATGAACACATTTCTTAACATCAGCCAATCAATACGTCTCACCCCAAGTAATCATTCTCCCACATCTGATGCCAATTCATCATGTCTATATCCATCAATCCCTGAACTTCGCCCTTACCAAACACCTGATGTGAAAGCAGCAGTCTGCTCTACTTTGACTGACTGACCAGCAAAGTTCTCTTTACTTAAAGTACACAGTACTCAGATTTTTGTTTTGTTTTGGTGTGGTACTGGGGATTGAACCCAGCGGCATTCTACCTCTGACTACACCCCCAGGCCTTTTATCTGTAATTATAAACAAGATTTTGCTAAATTGCCAAGGTTGGTCACTAACCTGCAATCCTCTTGTCTCAGCTTCCTGAGTAACTGGGATTAGAGGCCTGTGCCACCATGCTCAGCTCAGCTTTGTATTTTCCAAATATTAAACAGTGACCTTATCCTGACATTGTAGTCTCTATAAATGTCACAGACCAATACATGTCAACACAGAAATGTATACAAGACACATTAAGTGAAAAAGGAAAGCACTATACAAGTTGATAATAGTGTGTGTGTGTGTGTGTGTGTGTGTGTGTGTGTGTGTGTGTTACTGAGTATTGAACCCAGGAGCATTCTACCTCTGAGTTACACCTCCAGCCCTATTTTATTTTTTATGTTGAAACAGTGTCTCACTAAGTTGCTAAGGGCCTTGCTAAACTGCTGAGGCTGGCCTCAAACCCGCAGTCCTCCTGGTCTCAGACTCCCCAAGTATGGGAATTACAGGCATGAGCCACTGCACCCGGCTTTAAAATAATTTTTTATAGCCAGGCGTGGTGGCGCACGCTTGTAAGCCCAGTACTTTGGGAGGCAGAGACCAGAAGATCCGGGTTCACGGCCAGCCTCAGCTCGCTCGCTCTCTCTCTCTCTCTCTCTACTTATTGAGGCCCTCCGCAACTTCGTGAGACCCGGTTTCAAAAATAAAGTATAAAACATAGGGCCAGGGGTGTAGCGCAGAGGTAGAATGCCCCTGGGTTCAATCCCCAGTACCGCAAAAAACAAAAAAAATTTTTTTAATATAACAGTACATGTAAGCCGGGTGTGGTGGCACGCACCTATAATCCCAGTACTTCGGAGGCTGAGACAGGAGGATCCCCGGGTTTGAGGCCAGCCTCAGTAACTTAGTGAGACCCTGCTTCAAAAGAAAGAACAAAATAGGTCTGGAGTGTAGTTCAGAAGTAGAATGCCCGTAGGTTCAATCCTCAGTACCACACACTCCAAAATTATGTATATATTTTTCATATCCATTATGTTTATGTAATATATACAAAAAAGACAAGAATGATACATTCCTGACCATTAACAATGATTATCTACAGGGGACAGAGTAACGGTGGGAGTAATGATGGGGCATTAAAAGAATAATTATTGTAAGGAGCCAGGCGTTGTGGCGCACGTATGAAATCCTAGTACTTTGGGAGGCGGAGACCGGAGGATCCGGGTTCGCGGCCAGCCTCAGCTCTCTCTCTCTCCCTGTCTCTCTCTCTCTCTCTCTACCTAGTGAGGCCTTCCGCAACTTCGTGAGACCCGGTTTCAAAATAAAGTATAAAAAAATAGGGCCAGGGGTGTAGCGCGGAGGTAGAATGCCCCTGGGTTCAATCCCCGGTACCGCAAAAAAAAAAAAAAGAATAATTATTGTAAGGAATGGTGGTGCGTATCTATAGACCCAGGAAACCCCATCTCACAAAAGGAGGAGGAAGAGGAAGAGGTGGAGCAGGAGGAGAAGGAGGAAAAGAATTAAAACTTCTACATGACTGGTAAAATGAACATGTATTCTTTTTTATTGTTTTTCTCTTTTGCAGTGCTGGGTATTGAACGAAGGACCTGCACTATGTCAGGCAAGCAGTCTACCACTGAGCTACATCTACACCTCAGGTGTATATGTATGTATATTGTATGTGTGGTACGAGGGATTGAACCCAGGGGCATTCTACCTCCGAGCTATACCCCTAGCCCTATTTTATTTTTATTTTGAAATAGGGTCTCGGTAGGTTGATGAGAGTCTCACTACTTGCTGAGTGTGTCTTTGAACCTGTGATCCTCCTGTCTCAGCCTCCCAAGTACTGGGATTACAAGTGTGCACCACCATGCCCGGCGTACTGTACTTTTTTTTTTTAATGGTATTGGGGATTGAACCCAAGGACATTCTATCTCTGAGCTACACCCCCAGCTCTTTTTTATTATTTTGAAACAGGGTCTCACTAAGTTTAGCCATGAACCTGAGATTCTCCTGTCTCGGCCTCCCAAGTACTAGGATTACAAGTGTTCACCACCACACTTGGCAAAATATAGTTTATTTTAAAATCCAGGCCGGGCGTGGTGGCGCACGCTTGTAATCCCAGTACTTTGGGAGGTGGAGACCGGAGGATCCGAGTTCGTGGCCAGCCTCAGCGCTCTCTCTCTCTCTCTCTCTCCCTGTCTCTCTCTCTCTTTCTCTCTACCTAGTGAGGCCCTCCGCAACTTTGTGAGACCCGGTTTCAAAATAAAGTATAAAAAAATAGGGCCGGGGGTGTAGCGCGGAAGTAGAACGTCCCTGCGTTCAATCCCCGGTACCGCAAAAAAAAAAAAAAAA
>PVJS01043440.1:0-17070 GCA_004027185.1 Glis glis | reverse complement strand
GTTCTACCTCCGTGCTACACCCCTGGCCCTATTTTTTATACTTTATTTTGAAACTGGGTCTCACAAAGTTGCAGAGCGCCTCACTAAGTAGAGAGAGAGAGAGAGAGACAAGGAGAGAGAGAGAGAGAGAGAGAGAGAGAGCTAAGGCTGGCCGCTAACCCGGATCCTCCAGTCTCCGCCTCCCAAAGTACTGGGATTACAAGCATGCACCACTACACCCGGCTAACTTTCTATTTTTTAGCGGTAGCTATCCCTGCTTTCTCTCCTTCCCTACTTTATTTCCTTTCTTAGTTATCCATTCAACTCATTTCCTTCACTACTGATTCTCCGCTCAGCCTCTGTTACTTGGTCCTTGTATTTGCAATTTATTAGCTAAAGCAATCATAGTGATGATCAGACATGAATTAGAGAAATTTAATACGATTTTTCTTTTTTTTTTTTTTGCGGTACTGGGGATTGAACCCAGGGGCATTCTACCTCCGAGCTACACCCCCAGCCCTAAGTTGCAGAGGGCCTAAGTAGCTGAGACTGGCCGCGAACCCGGATCCTCCTGTTTCAGCCTCCCAAGAACTGGGATTACAAGAGTACACCACCACGCTTGGCTACGACTTTTCTTGCTCTTTGTTTTCTGATTTTTTTTTCTTCTTTCTCTTAGTTTCGGGTATTTACAGCCCCCTTCCATAAGGTAGGCTTTGCTGATTTCTGGCTGGCCGATCAGCTGAACAGCCTGTCCTATATACTGATGGACCTGGAATATATGATCTGCTTCTACAGTTTTGAGCTCAAATGGGATGAAAGCAAGGGCCTGTTGCCAAATGATTCAGAGGGTAGGTATGAATTTGCATTCACACTACTAAAATGCCAGTGTAAACCAAGAAATATTGGGAATGATAACTGAGAAAGTTAAGGTCATGGTGAAAACTCATCCAGTAATATTGCAGACTTAATTAAAAATACTTGGCACTCTGTTAGCAATCTCTTTATCTGAAGTAATTTGGCTTTTAAATTGTGTTAGGATTTTAGCCATCCATTAGCCAAGAGATTTACAAGTTATACTTAAAGAATTCTAAAACTGTTTTTTAAAAAAGCTCTAATACATTGGTAGTTATATCACAAATGCTGTAGTGCCAACAATTTGTCTTCACAGTATTACTCTAGAATATTATATAGATACCAATGATCAAAAATATTGATTACGTAGAATCAGATCAAGTACTTCAAGAAAGTCATGATAGATTGCTTTTTTAAATTCTTAGTTGGGACCTTGTTGTTCTTCTGGCTCTTTGTCGCACTCTTAGTTTATGCCTGGAGTTTAAGTTACTAAGGAATTTGGCCTTCATGACAAAAGATCTAATTTAGATAGATGATGTAACATCTAACAAAAGTTATTGATGAAGCCTGTGCCGACACATTTTCAGTGATTGCCAGTGGGTCACAACCCTGTTGTAGATTTATGTAACCAGAATAATAGGTAACCAGAATTCAAGAACAATTGATTTACTAACTTCATTCTTCTTATTTAAAAACACAAAGTCTGTTCTTGGTTTTAGTATGGAAAAAAAAACACACATACTCTTGAGTATTTATTATACTATATAATAGTTTGGAGTTCATCAGATTACCTAGAGTCACATGTAACATTTATAGGTTTTCTAGATGTTTCAAATTATAAAACAAATCCCTTTTTCCCCCTTTGTTTAGTATACTCACTTTCTATAAACTTATAGTTTTATCATTCTCCTTGAAAGTAATTATAGAATAGATATCCAGAAATCCAGGAGGGCAGATTTTCCACTAGTCTCCTCTATGGAGTCTTTCCTTGGCTTATAACTATCACTGAAAGCTTGAGAATATAATAGTTGCTAGGAAGAAAGTGATTCTGAAACCCAAGCCTTTTGCTTTTACAGACTCGCTGGTGGTTACACTCTATGGCTAAATGAGGTAAACAAGTTATTTTTCAAAATTGTAATGTTTTTCTTTTTTGGAATCTTCACAGAACCAGAAATCTGCCACAAATATACATACGGTGTGCGCGCCATTGTTCAGTGCATTCCTGCCTGGCTTCGCTTCATCCAGTGCCTGCGCCGGTACCGCGACACGAAAAGGGCCTTTCCTCATCTAGTCAATGCTGGCAAATACTCCACCACTTTCTTCACGGTGACCTTTGCAGCCCTCTACAGCACTCACAAAGGTATTCCCTGATTGACGTGCAAGAGTCTTTAGTACCTGGGTGTTTACTCCTTGCATCGATTTCTTACTCTGGTTACTTTCCCATTGGCCATGCTCCTTTTTCCCCCACAAAAGATCTACTTCCCTCAGATATATCAGGTTATTGAACACAATTTTAGTCTCATTCTAATATTTACTGACCATTATCATTGAAAAAAAGCACACTCACCCAGAATAGGAAGGATTGTGATAATGTTTGAAATCCTAAATTACGTTTAATGGGTTCAATCTGTGAATACCTTGGGTTTTCATTTGGTTTTGTAGACTTCCTTGTTCATTAATGAGCTTGGGAAATGGGTAGGTGAAAAAGATTCCCTCTGGCAATCAAATATATTCTTAATCGCTTTCCTTCACCAAGTAGTAAGGATTGTTTCCAGCCCATTTAACTGCAAATTGAGTTCTCTGATCCCTCTAGTTTTTCCGTCTCTATGGCAACCTGCTCTTGCTTGCAACTGCTCTTCTGTTTGGGAGAGAAAAAAGCTTTTAAGTTCTGAGCCACATGCAGTCACTCCTTTTGAATTTTTAACCCTTTTCCAAGAACTGTCAATCAACAATCTCACTTCCTTTTACTAAAGTGCATTCCTTCTTTGTCTATTTAAATCAATATCAGCCCACACTTTAGACGCTGCACTTTCTCAGCTGTAGGTGGTAAAGAGATGTTACTAATTGAAATTATTATAGTTATTTTTAAATACTTTGGTAAGTTTTTTTTCAGTAATTTTTGTTTTTAATCGAGAGGCTGTATTTTAGGAGTCTTAGCCAGTGCTACAGAATTGTTACTTCTAAAGTGTGTGTGATGGTCGTGAAAGATGAGGGCATTATTCTAGTAAGCCTTGAGATTTAGTCCACCAGAATTCATTACAACATACTCCCGCTTTTTGCAGTAGATTCTGTGGTAAGAGCAGTAATGATAAATGTAGCCAATAATTTTACTGCCATGCAGGCACTCTTGTTAAATGATCTAATTTAACTGAGCACCTCAGTGAAGGAAACACTGCTCCCATAATTTTAACTCTTGCTGAGGAATGCTATCATTCAGCCCTTGCGTGCATTGTGATTTAGAAGGTTGTGAGGGAATTTACAAATTGGGCCTCTGATTAGATACATGGTATTTTATGACCCCTTTTACTAAATTATCAAGAACCACTCTTCTCCCATTGTAGGTAAAAATGAGCACTGTATTTTTTGTTGAATATTTTAGAACATAATATATCTATAATTCTACTGATACCGTTCATTAAGAAGCTAAAGATCTGAACTTCTTAAGTCTATAAATACTCTAAATCTAGCTGGGTGCAGTGGTGCATGCCTGTAATCCCAGCTCTTTGGGAGGCTGAGGCAGGAGAATTCCAAGTTTGAGGCCAGCCTGGGCAACTTAACAAGACCCTGTGTCAAAATAAAATTTAAAAAGGGCTGGGGCACAGTGGTAGAGCACTCCTGGGTTCAATCCCCCTGTACCACAAAACAAAACAAACCCCACTCGGAATCTAAAAAGGTACAAAAGCAGTGATTGAGATAGTAGTATGGTCTTTGACATTTTTTGCTCATGAGCCCCTTCAAATAATTTTATAAACTGTATAATCTCCTGGGCATTTTTAAGTTTACAGCTGAAATTTTTCATTTGAAGTTTAAATAATTACAAGAGATGTTATTTCCAGAATATTTGACATATTTACATCTTAAAACAAAAATGCTAAATTTTTTTGTGTGTGTGTGCGGTACCAGGGATTGAACCCATGGGCATTCTACCTCCGAGCTACACCCTCGGCCCTATTTTTTATACTTTATTTTGAAACCGGGTCTCACGAAGTTGCGGAGGGCCTCACTAAGTAGCTGAGGCTGGCCGCGAACCCGGATCCTCCGGTCTCCGCCTCCCATGTACTGGGATTACAAGCATGCGCTGGGATTACAAGCGTGCGCCACCACGCCCGGCAAAAATCCTAAATTTTTTTTTTTTGAGGTCCCGGGGATTGAACCCAGGGGCGTTCTACCTCCGTGCTACACCCCCGGCCCTATTTTTTTATACTTTATTTTGAAACCGGGTCTCACGAAGTTGCGGAGGGCCTCAGTAGGTAGAGAGAGAGAGAGAGAGAGCGCTAGCTGAGGCTTGCCGCGAACCCGGATCCTCCAGTCTCCACCTCCCAAAGTACTGGGATTACAAGCGTGCGCCACCACACCCGGCAAAAAATGCTAAATATTTTTAAAATATATCTAAGTAATCTAAATAAAAAGCAGTTTAATATTTAGCATGATTTTTTTTAAAATGAAGCAATTCTATGATAGAAAATTTATCTTTCTCATTGAACTATATTTTAATTTAGTGTATTTTTATCTTAATATATATTGTGTTAGTCAGCTTTTCATTGTTATGACAAAATACTTAAGAGAAGTCACCTTAGTTAAAGGAGGAAAGATTTATTTAGACTCAGTCTCAGAGGTTTTAGTCCATGATTGCTTGGCCCCATTACTTTGGGCCTGTGGCAACACAGAACATCATGGGTGGGAGTGCTTGGTAGAACAGAAAGAGAGGAAGGAGCTGGGTCCCAGTATACCCTTCAAAGGCATGCCCGCCTCCTGAAGCTTCCACCACCTCCCACTAGTGTCACAGGCCAGCCACCAAGCTTGTAACGCAGGGGACTGTGGGAGATGCTCCAGATCCAAACTAGAACAAGTGTAATATATTTTTATATTTTAATGGCTTTGTTTGCTATATATATGTAAATTGAAATTAAATGCTGAATTTCTTGTCACTACAAGAGATTTTTTTTCCTTTCTGGGATATAATTATCATTACTCTGATTATTATTTGCAGTTGATCAAAACAACATTATAAATGTATTAGAAATTTTAATAAATAATTATTGCACAAAAATATTTCTTAATGAAATAAATTTATTACTTTCTATTTTTCAGTTTTTTGTAAGTTCTGGAAAACTTAACATTGTTTTGTAGATGAGAATGGAAGAGATTTTATTGCTGCAAATGTTACTCAATTTTTTTAACAAATTTAATTAATATGCCAAAAAGTTATGTAGTAGTGTGTCTTCAGTAATTATTTTTAGTGGACAAGTTTTCAGTATTGGTAATAAACTAAAGCAAAGAATCGAACATAAACTGAATGAAAAAGGATTTGTTAACCAGTCATTAGAGTTATTAACTTCCTTAATTTTTGAACAATAGACTATCATATGATTATTAATTTTAGAGGCTCCTTGTTTAGCCCAACATAATCAGGTAACAAGAAAGTTAAAATATCTTGTAACTGCAGATTATACTCATCCAATCTATGTTTACTACAACACAAAAACACTATGTTTACTTTCCTCATTTAGTTAATGCTGGCAAATATTTACAGCTTTCTTCATGGTGACGTTTGCAGCCTTTTACAGCACTCACGAAGACATTCTGATTGACTGGATTTTTATTGCTTGACTCTGTTTCTTACTCTGGTTACTTTCTCACTGGCCAGGCTCTTTTCTTCCCACTGAAGTTCCAGTTCCCTCAGTTATGTCAGGTTGTTCTTAAACACAATTTTAATCTCTTACCTGTGATTTATCGTAGGGGAGAAAAAAAATGTTTCCTTTTTCCTCTTAAGTTAGTGACAAAGGCCCTGAAAATTGATGAAAGATAGATTAAAAGGAAAAAAGGATTATTATATATACAGAGGCCATAATAGAAAAGAGTGAAGAGCCAAAGAAGTGGTTAGACCCAGGGGCTTACAGGCCATTGTTATAAAGAGTGGAAAAGTAAGTAGACAAGAATGGGGTGGTTGGGCTTCTAGGGACAGTAAATGGCAGGAGGGTAAATACATGGGGGAACTATTGGAAGAAAAGGGTCATTTAGTAATGTTTGCTATGTAGACTCAAGTGGGTATCTCTCCCATTAAGAATCCTCTCTGGTAATTGTATATGGGAGAGTATGACAATTTTACAAGTGGAAATTTCTGTTACCTTTACAAAATGAGCTTATGCTTTGCTTTTAGACTAAAAGGGAGAAAGCAGAGAGATTTTCCTGCATCTGCTTTCTCAGTTGTCTTCAGCTCAATCTTTATGCCAAAGTGGCATATTTTGGGGTGACATACTCTGATCCTCTACTCTAATTGGGAAACCAGTTAGCCAGACAAGAAAAGTTTTTACTTCAGCTGGGTGTGGTGGTGCACACCTGTAGTCCCAGTACTTGGGAGGCTGAGACAGGAAGATCTCAGGTTTGAGTCCAGCTACCTCACCGTAGCAAGGCCCTCAGGAACTTAGTATGACCATGTTTAAAAATAAAAAATAAAATAGGAGTAGGGGTATAACTGAGAGATAGAATGCCCCTGGATTCAATCCTCAGCAACACACACACACACACACACACACACACACACACACACACACACACACACAGCTTTTACTTCAGATTAATATATTTATATACATCCCTGTGTAAACATACCTTATTCTTTAATTCCAATTCTGAACTAGGTGGTGAGTAGGTAGGCAGAGTAAACATGCATTCAGAAAGTATTTATTAAAACCATTCTAATGTAACAGGGTGTGCTAGACACTAAAAACATAGCAACAAGCCAGGTGCAGTGCTGCATGTCTGTTACCCCAGTACTTAGGCAGGAGAATCCTAAGTTCAAGGCCAGCCTCAACAGTTTAGCAAGAACCTGTTTCAAAATAAAAAGGACTTGGGGTGCATCTCAGAGGTAGAACACCCCTGGGTTCAATCCCCAGTACTACCACCACCACCACCACATATAGCAACAAATAAAATGCAATTCTTGCCCTCAAGAACATATTAGTTAGTAGGGGAAGTAGACAAGTAAAAAGACATTAATTGGTTGTACAATAATGTAAATATACGCTACTGAATCCTACACTTAGAAATGGTTAAAATGGCAAATTCTTTTAAAACCTCACTTAAAAAAAAAGGCTTTAAAATAGAATGCAAAGAGATAAGAAGTAGGGTTCCAAAAGACCCCACAACACAAGTCTCTGACCCAGGATGGGGTAGAGAAGGCCTTGGTAAGGTACAAGTGTCTAAGATGCACCCTATTGTCTATGTTGAGTTAAGGAAAATTCTAGTCATCTCATTCTGTGTTTTGCCCAAAGCTATGTTTTTTGGTGTGTGTGTGTGTGTATGTGTGTGTGTGTGTGTGTTTTTGCTGGGGATTGAGTGAGCCAGGGCCTCCTACTTGCTAGGCAAGTGCTCTTCCACTGAGCTACATCCCAGCCCAACCATGTAATCTGCACAGTGGAAGTGATACTGTTTCTCATGTCTGTTCTTCAGCCTGGGGCTTTTTTGATTTGTTTCAGACAAAGGCGCATCTTTAAAATGGAGATAATAGTACCTATTCTGTTTTCCTCACAGATGAAAGGGTTAAGTAAGGGAGTGCACATGGTGAAATCACCTTAAGGACTCCAGTGTGCTACATAAGTGGAATTTATGCTGAAATGAAATACAGTTTTGTTGACTAGAGCTGGTATATGTGTGTCTTCCTTTACAGAGAGACTTTAAGAGAACCCCTTAGGATCAATCACCTTGAGTTGAGAGGTTGCACAGGGCAAGTATCAGTTAGGAATGTCTTTGGCTTTTTGCCCAAGTAATATAGCTGCTTACTCACTGAACACAATTCATGTAGCCACTGTCAATTTTCTTTTTAAAAGGCATTTTTAAAGGAACTGTTTTATATTTTAATCCTATCCCTAAATTTTTTGTTTAATTTTCCTATCCCTAAATTTTTAAAAATATTTTATGGTAGCTACATATTAAATATATCACTAACATTTTTTACCATAATGCCTAGAAGTGGGGGGCAGGTAGAAGACAAGTCAGAGGGACCATTGACAGAAAATTTGACATTGAATGATGATCTAAAGTAGCATTTGAGCTGGGCGTGATGGCGCATGCTTATAATCCCAGTACTTAGGAGGTTGAGACCAGAGGATCCGTGTTCACGGCCAGCCTCAGCTACTTAGTGAGACCCTCCGCAACTTAGTGAGACCCTGTTTCAAAATAAAGAATAAAAAATAGGGCTAGGGGTGTAGCTCAGAGGTAGAATGCCCCTGGGTTCCATCCCCAGTACCACAATAAAATAAAATAAATAAAGTAGAATTTGATTTCTATTGTCTTGGATAATATTTTTTAAAAAGACATCAGAAAACATAGACTTTGGAAATAATCATTGATCCAAAAGAATAGATTCAAAATGGTTAATTGGTTAGATACTTTTCTATTAAGTATATGCCTGTGTGCTCTTGCAAAGGATAAATTTTATGAAGAAGAAAGAGTAAAAGATGATGAGGTAATCTTGTTCAGACTCAGAGGTCTGAGTCTTTTCAGAGAACTAGCCAGCAAGCGTTGCCATAGAAACACCATTGTGTTAGGGGCATTTTCACGATTGTTTCAAAGGTTGTGTCTTGTGTTTTACTCCGTGATTTGTAAAAGTGGAGGCAGAAGAGTTAACTCTGTACCTAGAATCATTTTTTAGAAGGTGAGGGAGGAGGTTTAGGCAACCCATTTTAAAAAGACTAAATATGATCATATTGTAGCCAGCCCTCATTTGTTGTGTTAAAAAGGAAGCATATTTGCATTATTACAGTGTATTTTGTTTTCTATCACTGAGTTTTAGAAACAAAGGAATTTAAATAGCATCCAATCTCTGATAATTCACATTTTATTACACGGCTAAATTTGAAGCCGACTCCTACAAGTGTTTTATTGGGATTGGGATTGGCGGAGGCAGGAACGTGTTTTAAATGGTTTGTGTGTGTCCTTGAGGTTCCTTGGCTTTGGCAAGGAACAGCCTGTGGGAGGTACAGGAAAAGAAAAGGCCATTATGTTACTTCTGATCAGTTTTTGAGGGAGAGCACTTCAGTAGATTTTCCATTTTTCATTTACAATTTCTAACATTCTAAAATAGTCATGAATTCTTAGTGGATTTAGCACTTGGCTATTCTCTTAACTATATGGAGGAAAAAATTTTAATAATACTTGTAGTAGACTTTTTCATTTAGGCTTTTTGTTGTTAGCATTTGCTAAAAAGCATTTGGTATTAAACTTTTAAAAAATACTTAGAAAAAAAGAGATATTCTCTGCACAGACGAAGTTCATTTATGTCCAAGTAGTTGGTTGTTTTCTGGGGCCCACATCCCTCCGAGATCCCTTCTTTTCACACTCTCTGAGGGCTGCTGTGCCTCCTAATGAGGATTCCTCAGCAGTAGTCCAGTGCCTTCAATGAGTAGTCACTTCATTTTTTTTTTTTAGTGAGCCCACAAAGTCCTGAAGTGCTTCCTCTCAG
Source organism: Glis glis (assembly GCA_004027185.1). Taxonomy (NCBI): domain Eukaryota; kingdom Metazoa; phylum Chordata; class Mammalia; order Rodentia; family Gliridae; genus Glis; species Glis glis. The sequence goes on along the minus strand of PVJS01043440.1, from coordinate 7,556 downwards.
AGGGGAGGCCAGTCTGTTACCCTCTTTCTACCCTAAATAATAGGCTGCTATGCTAGATTTCCAAATTTTAGTCTTACACTATAATAGAAATGATAATTGTTTCTTAATTCTTCGGGGATAATTTTGTTCCATTAACTTTTTTAAAAGTCATACGTACAATTAAAAAAAATCATTTAGATAAATGTTCTCATTTTTGCCTTACTATTGAAAGTAGCTCAAAACTTTAACCCTAGCCAGGCGTGGTGGCACACGCTTGTAATCCCAGTACTTGGGAGGCTGAGACCGGAGGATCCGGGTTCGCGGACAGCCTCAGCTACTTAGTGAGGCCTCCGCAACTTAGTGAGACCCTGTTTCAAAATAAAGAATAAAAAATAGGGCTGGGGGTGTAGCTCGGAGGTAGAATGCCCCTGGGTTCAATCCCCAGTACCGCAAAAAAAAAAAAAAAAAACTTTAACCCTTTTGAACCTGGTATATTCTGCTATAATTTTCCTTGCCTAAATAATAATGCAGAAAATAAATCATTTATTTTCAAATTCATCTTGACATTATTGGCTTAAGAGTTGCTGCCATAAAGCCAAAAATAAGATACTGTTTTCTTCTGATTTTCTTACTTTAATCTGACAAATGTTTCTTGAGTGGCTTTTATCTACTTAGCATTGCATTTATTTATTTATTTGTACTGGGGATTAAACCCAGGGACATTCAGCCTCTAAGCCATGTGTGTGTGTGTGTGTAATTTTTTTTTCTTTTTTTTTTGGTGGTGGTGGTGGTGGTACTGGGAATTGAAGCATTCTACCTCCGAACTACACCCCCAGCCCTATTTTTTTTAATTTTTTATTTGGAAACAGTCTCTCTCTAAGTTAATGGGAGCCTTACTGAGTTGCTGAGGCTGGCTTCGAACCTGCAATCCTCATGTCTTAGCCTCCCAAGTACTGCAATTACAGTCATGCACCACCACAGCTGGTTTTTATTCTTTATTTTGAAATAGGGTCTTGCTAAGTTACAGGGTGCCGGCCTCGAACCTTCAATCCTCCTGTCTCAGCCTCCTAAGTACCAGAATTATAGGCATGTGCAACAGAGCCCAGCTTCATTGTGCTAGTTTTAAATGGTTATAATTGTATCTAATATTAACTTTTAAAATGTTAGCCATAGTTTTGAGTAAATTAAGTTTCCTTTTTATCTGCTTTGTCAGTTTCCCTGGAGATTAACAGAAAACTTTTTAAAATTGCAGTTATGCTTATATCCTGCTAATATTTTGGTTGTCCCTTCTGTAGTCACTTTTGTTTTTTTAATTGCTCTTACTTCTTCTGAAGTACTCATGAGTGAAAGTTTAAAGTTAAAAACAGTCTGTAAGCAGATACTGGGGGTGCATGCCTGTAATCCCTGTACTTTAGGAGGCTAAGACAGGAGGATCACTGGTTCAAGACCAGGCTTAGCAACTTAAACCCTGTTTCAAAATAAAAACTAAATAAATAAATAAAAAGGGCTGAGGTGTAGCTCAGAGGTATAATACCCCTGGTTTCAATCCCCAGCACTAAAATAAAAAAAAGTTCCATATTATTTTATTACTTAGAAATTGAGAGATGATTTGTGATGTTTAAAAGGAGCAAAGTTGAAAATTATTCATGAATTCAACTTATAAAATAATTTGTCTAATTGGAGAGAAATTTGAAGACAGTTGCTTGAAAATTGAATTTTTAAATTACATATTATTTTATATCATAATTTTCATGAGAATGCTATTGGTGGAAAGTATAAACATCAGGGAATGTTACTGTGTCAAGTATTTTCAGCAAAAAGAAAAGAGAAAGGGAAAAAATGAGCAGGCAAATGTACTATAAGGCCTTGAATTTCTGCTAAGAACTGTGTATGGTATCCTAGGGAACATAATGAGATTATACGTGAATCTCTCTCCATCAGAGTTTTATAATTTAATACAATAAGTGTACTCATCAGGTATTGCTACCTAATAAACCAACCCAAAACTCAGTAACTTGTGCATATTCAGCTCAGCTGGGAATTGACTGAAGGAGGCTGGGCTCATCTGGATAGCACTGCAGCAGGCCTCTATTTCAGGTGGGCTTGGCCCCTTGCTGCAGGTTAGGTTTGGGTCTGCTTCATTCTGGAGTCCCACCTGAAGGGGCAACATTTACCCTGGGGAAACTCCTGGTGTGGCACTGACAGAAAGCAGTCCTCTTGATATCCTCTGATTGCTTCATATATGCTAGCTTCCCATTGGCCAAAGTGGGTCCACATGACCAGGCCCAAAGGAAATGTGTCCAACTTGACCCTGAAGCGATTCACCAAATCCAATATTATTGAGGCAAAGAAGTATGCTCTTAGGTCAGGCATGGTGGCACATGCCTCTCATCCCACTACTTGGGAGGCTGAGACAGGAGGATTACAGGTTCAGAGCCAGCCTCAGCAATTTAGTGAGGTTCTCAGCAATTTAGTGAGACCCTGTTTCGAAATTTAAAAAGTGGACTGGGGTGTAACTTGGAGGTAGAATGCCCCAGTACTACAAAAAAAGTTTCCAGTAAACTTTGCCTGCCATGGTGGTGCACACCTGTAATCCCAGTTCTTGGGAGACTTAGATGGAAGGTCAGAGGTTCGAAGCCAGCCTCAGCAATTTAGCAAGACTTTCTGCAGCCTAGTGAGACCCTGTTTCAAAACAAAGAATAAAAAAATGACTGGGGGTATAGCTCAGAGGTAGAATGCCCCTGGGTTCAATCCCCAGTACCATAAACAAACAAATAAATAAATGTGTATTTTTGCCATGGTAGCAGGAATGGGTTAACTATAATTTAATCTACTATTATATGGAAAATAATTTAAGTTGATTTTTTTTTATATACTTTTATTTTGAAACCGGGTCTCACGAAGTTGCGGAGGGCCTCACTAAGGAGGGAGAGAGAGAAAGAGAGAGAGAGAGAGAGAAAGAGCTGAGGCTGGCCTCGAACCCGGATCCTCCGGTCTCCGCCTCCCAAAGTACTGGGATTACAAGCGTGCGCCACCACGCCCGGCAAGTTGATTTTTTAATTGGCAAAAACGTAAACATTTTTCAGAATAAATATAGCTAATAAACATAAAAATGTTCCATTTCACCAATAGTAAAAGAAATACAGATTAAAATAAGATTAAATCAAAGAAGTGATGATGTTCATGGTTGGCAAGGGCTTGGAGGAATGAACCCTTGTTCTGTTGATAAAGTATAAATTGGTAATGAACCTTCATTCTGGGATAAAGTATAAATCAATAAACAATTTGCTAATTCTGTTAAGAGTCAAAATCATTCATACCTTTTGACCTAGTAACTCCCTTTCCATAACTTTTTCCTAAGTAAGTAGAGACATGGACAAAAATGAATGTATCTCCACAAAATTATATAGTAAAAAACTGAAATAATCTAATAAGTGCCCAGCAATAGAAGAATAATGTTACTTAAAGTAACTGTGTGGTACATGAAATATTATAGTTTGTAAAAAAAAAAAAATCAAGCTGGGCGTGGTGGCACACGCTTTAATCCCAGTACTTGGGAGGCAGAGACCGGAGGATCCAGGTTCGCGGCCAGCCTCAGCTACTTAGCAAGGCCCTCCGCAACTTCATGAGACCTGGTTTCAAAATAAAGGATAAAAAATAGGGCCAGGGGGTGTAGCTCGGAGGTAAAACGCCCCTGGGTTCAATCCCCGGTACCGCCAAAAAAAAAAAAAAAAAATCAATGCAAAGCATGGTGCTGCATGCCTGTAATCCCAGTACTTGGGAAGCAGAGACAGGAAGATCGCAGGTTCAAGGCCAGCCTCAGCAACTTATCAAGGTCCTCCACAACTTAGACCCTGTTTCAAAATAAAAAATGAAGTAGGGCTGGGGGAGTAGTTCAGAGGTAGAATGCCCCTGGGTTCGATCCTCAGTACCAAAAAAAGAAAAACCAAAGATGAAGAATAAGAAGAAAAGCATCTACAAATAGAAAAAGAAAGGTCATGGAGAATAGTGGTATAATCAAAATCTAATATTTATGGAATACCTCTATGGGCCAAACACTATTTTAAGCATTTAACAGGTATTCATTTAATGATCCCAGAAACCCAGAGGTGTTCAAACCAGATCTGGACAGTAGTTAAAAATGGCATTTTATTCAGGAACTATTGCATTTGAGAAAAAGTGATCTCAGTATGGAACTGGGCTCAGTTCCAAACACAGCATGAACAAGTGGAAATTTATAGCCAAGAAGCAGACTGAGGGTCAGTGGATGGGAAATTACTAAATGAAAGCAGGGTTCAAGGGGGATTCTGTCTTAAGTAACTTGACAGGATTCTTGCTAATGGCACACTAGTGTGAGCCAGTACCTAGGGTGAGTACAGGTGGGTAGAGGGCCTCCTAAGATTCTTGTCACAACTGGGTGATACAGACCCTACAAGGACAGATACCAGGGTGGAGGTCTAGAGGGTAGAGGAGTCTGACTAGAATTAGGTCAAGGGAAGAATCTCTGTCAGAGGTAAGCACTTGATCTTCGTTTTCAAATAAGGAAGTTGAAAACAAAGTGGGTAAGTTACTCAAGTCTTACAGCTAGGAAGTAGAAGAACATAAGATACCAATCTGAATACAAACAATATAGTTCCAAAATCAAATAGCAGGCAGGTAACCAAGCTGAAATTCACACCTAGGCCTTTTGATTGTTTTTATTTTTTTAATACTTCCAAGTTTTATAAACTTCCAAGTTTATAGAATGCTCTGAGCTCTTCCCAGTGATACAGTGTTAAACTCGGGGTAAACAAAACAGAAAAGATCAGACAGGACAGTGGGTTATCATTACAAGTGCCAAATAGATTTATGATTGGGAAAGCACAAAGGTACAATGAATGAGAATAATTCAAACTACTTTTAAGGCGTTAGCCCATTTTCAGATTATTTAATGACCACATTCATGGAAAACCAAAAACACTGCCAGGAACTTGGCCACTCACATTAACAGTAACACACTTTAATTAGAGCAGTGTAGAGTCAGCCCAAATATGAAAATATTCTTCTCTGCCAGAAAAGTAAAAGTCGTTCCTGAATTTGAGGGAAACAAAAACTAGCAAGTAATGGGAGAATGGTTTAACATAATTAATTTGCTTAGAGTTGTAGTCTTTTTTATGGTCTTAAAATTCACTTCTTAAGAAATAACGGGTTGAGGATGTGGCTCCATGATAGAGTACTTGCCTAGCATGCAGGAGACCCTGGGTTCAATTCCTCCTAGCACCACAAAAAAATAAAAAAAGAAAGAAAAGAAAAGGAATAGATGGATGGATAGATCAGAGATAATTAGGGTAAAAGTTGGCTATCTACACTCCTAGCCCCTTCATTGAAACATTGAGTTACAAGGTATGAGGTACAAGATATGAAACTTTGAGGTACAAAAATTCATCAGAATTTTTAAATCTTTCTTATGCTACAAGCAGTATTCTCTTCACATTAAAGAAATGGTATTTCTACTTACGGAAGGGGAAATAAAAAATCTACTAACCGCTTAAGTGCTTCATTGACATGTATCATAAGTTGAGGACTATCAGTATATTAGTTTTTTAGAGAATAATATTAATTTCATAATTCAGTAGTTTTATTTTTTAGGTTATAGGAATGGATCCAGGATTTTCTAGATATGCTAAGCTCAGTCATTATTCAATTTACCTCTATAGATTTGGGCTTTGAAAACTATTATTTGTTTTCTTATTTAATTTCAGATTAAATACTAGCAAATAATTACCAGAGGATAAAGATTTTAGGTGAAAACTGTTCACTTTCTCTCTTCACATAGTGGCATTATTTTCGGATTTCTCTCTTAGCGCTTTTCCTGGCATGTTATTTTGCTTTATTGTTCCTACAATGGCTATGGGTACAAAACTCTTAAGAAATTTATTTTTATTTGTTTTAGGTTTAGCAGATATCATTACCATAAATATGTTCAATGCGAATTATGCTTCTTATGTGGCAGGTGTGTAAGAGATAGAAGCTTAGGGTAGAATAAAAATGACTTGATTTTCTATGATTCTGAACATCACTAAAGTGGACCACTGGGGTTAGCCAAGAGAGAATAAGATGTAATTGCTTGCCTAAAGTGATAATATCTTCCCAGCATATCCTCTGAATATCAATGAAGGCCGGTGATTTCAGGGAGAGGCAGTCTTCATTTGGGAGATGGGAACAATCAGATGAGGGTAGTAACTCAAATGAGCCCAGAATGTAGACCAGAGGTGTGCTAATCAGTGAGGACGTCCATTGTGTCTTAAATATTACTGTGAAATATTCTGGAAGAATATTTGTTTATTTGAAAGTCAGTTCTCATGTATGTTTCATAGAATTTTTTTTTTTTTTGCGGTACTGGGGATTGAACCGAGGAGCATTCTACCTCCGAGCTACGCCTGCAGCCCTATTTTTTATTCTTTATTTTGAAACAGGGTCTCACGAAGTTGCAGAGGGCCTCACTAAGTAGCTGAGGCTGGCCGCGAACGCGGATCCTTCGGTCTCAGCCTCCCAAGTACTGGGATTACAAGCATGCGCCATCACGCCCAGCCTCATAGAAATTTTATAGAAATAATATGGGCTTAGAAAGGAGGGTGGTACTTGACCCATTGTACCATTTTAAGAGTTATACTGTAAGAATATGACTTAAAATCTAGGAATACCAGAAAATTAGCATATTGCTTTTAGTTTCATTATTAATTCCTTTTTTATTTCAATCTTTACAGTCACCTTTTATATAACTTACACTCAATTATTTCTCCAGTAATTAGTAAAGATAGAAAAATCAGCTTTTGTAAGACTTGATACTACCTATACTCACTTAAGAAATATTTTGTTACCTCCTACTGAATATATATTACTCTATTCTCATGTCCTCAGTTTTTCTGGCAAACAAAATGATACCTTATTTCATTTTTTGTGGTACTGGGGATTGAGCCCAGGAGCATTCTGCCTCCAAGCTACACCCCCAGTCCTTTTTATTTTTTGTTTTGAAACAGGGTCTCACTAGGTTGCTGAGAATCTCCCTGTGTTGTTGAAGTTGTCCTCAAACCTGCAATCCTCCTGTCTCAGCCTCCCAAGTAGTGGGATTAGAGGTGTTCATCACCATTCCTGGCTAAAATGACACTTTATTGTTGGGAAAGTTAAAGTAATAAATGTAGAGTGCATGACACATACGAAGCATTCAACTTAAAAAAAGCTGCCAGTATAATTTACAGTTAAGTTTCTTGTCTTCAACTCTTTGTATTCATCTTGGTTTGAAAATGAGAAAAGTGAATTTTATTAAGCTACTGAATTTTCTTTATTTTCTGCAAACCTTAATAGATGAATTATAACATCTTTATAATAGCTAGTTGTTCTACTGATTAATTCTACTCAGCTAGACTCTCTCTGTATAGAATGAAATAAACATGTCAGAACACATACAACTATATCTAGATAATAAATAATTTGTTAAAGTTTAAATTAATAATTCATATATATAATATTATAGTATGAATAGTCAACCCAATATGCTTTTTTTTTTTTTTTGTGGTACCGGGGATTGAACGCAGGGG
>PVJS01043439.1:0-17070 GCA_004027185.1 Glis glis | reverse complement strand
CAATTTATTAAAAATCATAGACCTAGCTGGGCGTGGTGGCGTGCACTTGTAATCCCAGTACTTGGGAGGCGGAGACCGGAGGATCCGGGTTTGCGGCCAGCCTCAGCTACTTAGTGAGGCCCTGTGCAACTTAGTGAGACCCTGTTTCAAAATAAAGAATAAAAAATAGGGCTGGGGGTGTAGCTCAGAGGTAGAATGTTCCTGGGTTCAATCCCCAGTACTGCCAAAAGAAAAAAAAAACTGGGGGGAGGTAAAGAAAGCAGGAATTTCTCGTGACAACTTAAAAATACTGATTAGGCTGGCACAGCGACTTGTGCCTGTAGTCTCAGCTACCAAGGAGGCGCGAGCCATCACTCGAGCCCATGAGTTTGAGACCAGCGTGGGCAACACGGCAAGACCCCATTTCAAAACAGAATGCTGAGAGCCACTACTTTGCAAGGGGTTCCGTGCACGTGGATTACCTATTTAACCCTCATGACAGCCCTAAAAGGTAGATATGCTAGCTTCAGTTTCCAGTTCAGGAAACAGGCACACAGAAGTTTTAAGTAACTTACCCCAAACCCCTTAACTAGTAACTGGGGAGTAGGGCTCGAATGCAGTTTGGCTCCAAAGCACACACTCTCAGTCACCTCCCCACACTGGCTTGGTGCACAGTTGTGAGTTTGGTGTAGGGAGATGGGGCAGGGGACGGTGCGGAGGGAGCGGGGGAAGCACTGGCTGCGCCTGGGGCCCCTCACGAGCCTCCCACGGCACAGCCGGCAGACTCCACTAACCAAAGATCACACCGCATCAACACCTGAGCCTTCCACCAAACCAGAGAGCTACTGAAACTGAATCTAACAAAACAAAACCAAACCCTATGAGCCTTCAAGTTATGAAGGCCAGGCACGGGGTGCATCTTCAAATTACATACTGTGCCATGACTATCATGGCTTAAAATGCCACGGAGGAGCCAGATGCGCACCTGGAAGCCCAGATACTCAGAAGGCTGAGGCAGGAGGATCCAGAGTTCCAGGCCCGCCCGGCAACTTAGCAAGACCCTATCGCAAAATAAAACAAAGGGCTGAGGGTGCAGCTCAGTGGGAGAGCACTTCCAGTATGTGCAAAGCCGCGGGTTCAATCCCAGCACTGCAGAAAAACTCGCCGTGGATATGACAGCGGCTGAAGGAAACAGGGCCAAGCAAATTAAGCACCTGCTTGTATGTGAGTGTTTAGCCAACTAGGAACAGGAGCCACGACTCTAAGAGGCAACACTTGAACGTCTCTACTTCCTAGAAGTACAACGGGAGAGTATTAATTTTAGGAATTTTCTTTGTGATTATTTATTGTTTTTTTTGCGGTACCGGGGATTGAACCCAGGGGCGTTCTACCTCCGCGCTACACCCGCGGCCCTATTTTTTTTTTTATACTTTATTTTGAAACCGGGTCTCACGAAGTTGTGGAGGGCCTCACTAAGTAGAGAGAGAGTGACGGAGAGAGAGCGAGAGAGCTGAGGCTGGCCGCGAACCCAGACCCTCCGGTCTCCGCCTCCCAAAGTACTGGGATTACAAGCGTGCGCCACCACGCCCGGCTTCTCTGTGATTATTTTAACGTGAGCAGTCATGGTCATTTATCTTCAGATGTTTCACAGAACAAGTCCTGACTGAAGATGGAAACCCTTGGTAACCCGGACATCTTAAGAAGAGACTACTGTCCAGAAGTGCTCGAAGCTCCGAATATCACCTACGAAATCCCTCACACACTGGGAAATAGAGCAGAAGCTTAATTTGCACAACTTTGTTTTTTTAAAGGATCTGTTCTTTTATTTTTAACCAATTCAGAGTATTTAAATATCCACTAGAAGCCGGGAGTGGTGGCACACACCTGCAATCCCAGAACTTGGGAGGTAGAGACAGGAGGATCGCAGGTTCAAGGCCAGACTCAGTAACTGAGGCCCTCCAACTTAGTGAGACCCTGTTTCAAATCAAAAGATAAAATAGGGGCTAGGGGTATAGCTCGGAGGCAGAATGCCCCTGGGTTCAATCCCCAGCATACACATACACACAAAAGCCATTAGCATGCACAAAGTTATGTGACCAGGAAGGAAAACCACAGAATTCCTCACATCACCTCAGCCCCTTGTTGCGCTGCTCACGGGTGAGCAGTTTTCTCCCGTGTTCAGCCGGGCTCCACTGAGGCCACATGTCAGGATCCACGGCACCCATTCACCACCAGCGGCCCAAAGTATGGTACACGTGAGCTGCTGTCACAACCCCAGCAAGGAAATGACAGGTGTGCATGGGCAGATTTTGAGGCCCCGAACTACACGTATTACTGACTCATGGACCAAGGCTCAGATGTCTTGTGACATAAACTTTAAGTGTATGGGGATTTCTTTCTCCATGGGATTTGACTTTCCTCAAGGGAAGGCGTGGCAGCAAGGCGACAGGGAATGTCACGGAAGATTCCCAGAGTGGTGGGTTTGTTTTTGGTTTTTTGGACTGGGGAGTGAACCCAGGGGTGTTCTGCCTCTGAGCTATACCCCCAGCCCTTTTTATTTTGAAACAATGTTTTGCTAAGTTGCTGATGTTGTCCTTGAACTTGGGCTCCTCCTGTCTCCCAGCGCTGGGCTTACAGGGATGAGCCACCATGCCCGGCTTCCCAGAGTGTTTCATAGGACTTGAAAAAGATTTTGTGTGTGTGTTGGGGGCATGGGATGTTGAAAGATGTAACTCTAAATGCTTAGCTGATTTTCAGACACTTGCAACACATAATCACACATCCTACCTGTGAGGTTTAACCTTAGAATTGTTAAAAGTTAGCCAACATGTCATGGCCAGTCCCTCGGGGACAGCGTGGCACACACGTCACCTTGACCACTAACTGAGTGAGCAACATCACCAGCTATTTCCAACATTTGAAACCTCTGAACCGGGCTCCTTTCCCCTGAAGACGACATGGGAAGGGAGGGACGTGTCTGCAGATGAGGTCATGACCCAGAGGACTGCAACTGGGCTTGAGCTGCTCACCAATGAAATCCACCGACTTGTCCAGCCACGGCAAGATCTTCTCACAAAAGCTGTCGTTGACGGGCACGCGCAGGAAGTGAGACTCGGGGATGAAGTCGGGCTTTGGGCAGGTGTTGCTGGCATTGAGCACATAGCCAATCCCGTTCTGCTGCATCAGCTCCTGTGGAGGGAAAGAGTCGGGAAAGTGACAAATAATATGCTAACGGAGCCGGGCGTGGTGGCGCACGCTTGTAATCCCAGTACTTTGGGAGGCGGAGACCGGAGGATCTGGGTTCATGGCCAGCCTCAGCTCGCTCGCTCTCTCTCTCTCTCCTTAGTGAGGCCCTCCGCAACTTCGTGAGACCCGGTTTCAAAATAAAGTATAAAAAATAGGGCCGGGGGCGTAGCGCGGAGGTAGAACGCCCCTGCGTTCAATCCCCGGTACCGCAAAAAAATATGCTAACGGGATGTGTGTGTGTGTGTGTGTGTGTGTGTGTGTGTGTGTGTGTTTGTGCGCGAGTGCCCGAGCACGCGTGCGTGTGGTGTTAGGGATTGAACCCAGGGGTGTTCTATGTTCGAGCCACAACCCCAGCCCATTTTATTATATTTTTGTTTGTTTGTTTTGAAACAGGGTCTTGCTAGGTTGCTGAGAGTTTTGCTAAGTTCATGGTCGAACCTGCAATCCTTTCTCAGCCTTCAAAGTACTAGGATTACAGGCGTGCACCACCACGTCCAGCTGAATATGATTATTTTCAAAGGTTAATTTACTATAAAAATTACATTTCCTTGAAATAATCATTCACACCAGTGAAATAAAAAACCCAGCAAAATAACATTTAGACACTTGAGAGAAAAAATTATTATTTTTTTTGTGGCAGTGGGGACTGAAGCCAGGGGCATTCTACCTCAGAGCTACACCCCCAGCCCTATTTGGAAACAGGGTCTTGCTAGGTTGCTGAGAGTCTCACCACGTTGCCAAGGCTGTCCTCGAACCCGTAACTCTCCTGTCTCAGCCTCCCAAGGACAGCGATTACAGATGTGCGCCACCACACCCGGCATGTCCACTCTTTTAATTACACGGTGTCTCATTTCCTGCTTCTGTCCCATCCACCCCCAACATCACATGTACAACCCCCTTCTGTGCTCAGAGCCCTCACCCCGATGCTCTCCTCCCGCTGTGGTAAACCAGATGCTGAACTCCTTCCCACTGATGCGTAATTAATGACTCCAATCTCTGTCCTTCCAAAGTACTCTGTTCACACCATTTAGGAAAGCACCTGGAATAGTATGTTACCAGCGACAGGTAATTCTTGCCTCCCTTATTAAGTAGTGAAATAAAGACTTAGCTCCTGGGCCAATTCTTGCTTGCTTTTCTGCTGTTGGCACTAGCCACCTAGGTGCACTCAATACAGATTTGTTCATTGAGTTCCCACCTACAGTTACGGGCCACCTGTACAGCCCGACTTCACCCAGTCACCCCACGGCTGCCTCTCAGGAGCTGTTCTAAGCAACCTTGGTCACAGCTTCCTTTTTTGGAATGCTACGATCTCTACAAATCCTTCTAGCTACCTGAAAGACAGGTGGCAATTTTCTTTTACCCTCCTGAAACATGCCAGGTCCCTCATCTCTTCATTTAACATATTTGGCACAATAAATATATTTCTTTTTATACAGACAGAATAAATAAGATTGTATATACAACCATTTCTCATTTGTAAGATAACAATGTCAAGAAACAGTTTTTGGAATGAGGGGGGCTTCTCTGGCCATCCAGAGCCTCAGCGAAGCCCCGCTACACTCCTGTCAGGTGCGTCACCCGCCTACGAAGACTGCAGTGGCATTTCCCAGAACCTTTAGCCCTCTGTACTGGTGGCAGAGGCGTATCTGCTTTTCTGTGGGTGAGGCAAAGCTCCGCTGAGTTCATCTAGTACCATCAGATCAACCACAGTCGGACTAAGAGTCCCCAGGTACGAGCAACAGTAGCCAGAGTTAAACCAGCCTTTTCATCAGGGGGCCTTAAGGAAGAAAGGAGCCATGTCATATTTCTTTCTCTTTTCTACCCAACAGTACTATAGATTCGTTAAAGTAAAAATAAAGAGGATCTGGGCGTGGTGGCACATCCCTGTAATCCCAGCTACTCAGCAGGCTGAGGCATGACCACAAGTTCAAGGCCAGCCTGGGCAATTTAGCAAGAGCCTGTTTCAAAATAAAATTTTAAAAATGTGTGTAGGTCGATGGTAGATCGCTTGCCTGGCATGCATGATGCCCTGGGTCGATCCCCAGTACTGCAAAGAAAAATAATAGGAAATAGTAATATCCCATTATGCCCAATTCAATGAAGCTATCCTAGAAGCTTCTGAGAAAAGAGCAAGGCAGTAACGGTGTTGTCTGCTCTATACAAATCAAAGACAACAGGCCATTCTCACCACAGACAACATGTCGCAGGTCAACAGAGACTGTCCAGTTTGACTTCCCATAGGAAGTATACGACAATGCACACTTCTGACATGGAGCCTGTATTCAATGGAAATGCAGCTTAACCGATATTCAGTCAGTGAATGTTTTTGAGCACCTTTGCTAGAGGGCCTGGAGCACAAACTGTGCCCATGGTACATACTCGAAAGTGGTATCTAGCATTTCAAGAACAGCAACGACGTGCCAGGTACTGTGGTAAGCATTTAAACAGACTGCCTCATCGAGCCCTCCCTCCTGCTTTCGAAATGGGTGCTGTTACTGTCCTTGTTTGACAAAGGGTGAACCGAGGCTTGGCGTGGGCACCGTGTTCCCAAGGCCTCACTCCGCAAGCTGGCCTCACGAGCTGAGCTGGCTAGATCCAGATCCAAACACACTCGTCTCCTGACCCCACCCCCTCTTTGTGTGTGGCGCTGGGGAGTGAACGCGGGGCGCTCCACCGCTGAGCTGCACCTCCAGCCCTACTTTTTTTTTTTTTTTGCGGTACTGGGGATTGAACCCAGGAGCGTTCTACCTCCGCGCTACACCCCCGGCCCTATTTTTTATACTTTATTTTGAAACCGGGTCTCACGAAGTTGTGGAAGGCCTCACTAAGTAGCTGAGGCCGGCCGTGAACCCAGATCCTCCGGTCTCCGCCTCCCAAGTACTGGGATTACACACATGCGCCACCATGCCTGGCCCCAATTTATTTTTTTTTTTGAAACAGGGTCTCACTAAGTTGCTGAGGCTGGTTGCAAACCTGTGATCCTCCTGTCTCAGCCTCCCAAGTACTGAGATTACAGGCGTGCGCCACCACACCTGGCTGGAATCTACCTTCTCAATCGCCATTCTACTCAACTTAAGTTCTTTCTAAAGCAAATCAGACTGAACAGTAACTCGCCTACACACACGCATTTCCAACTACACAAAGTGAAACAGTATACAGTTTCCATTTCTTTTTTGTCCCTTTTAACTGTCACAAATCAGAAGGTGAAGGAGCAGCGCTCTGGTGAGGGGCTTCTTTGGGGAGGTTGGGAGTGCAGTGACATCAGATGGCTGAGAAGAGACTGGGGGCCATATATTTGCCGTTTTCTCTCACCACCGCAGCCGCAATCGCGGCCGTTACAGGGCGCATTTCCCTTCGATGTTGTGGCAGCGCCTTCTCTGGGATGACAACTGGCCGCCACAAGTATGCTTACTGTCCTCGCACTGTCACATGCCAAGGTGAATGCACTGCTACTGCCAAGAATGGCCGTCGAAACAGACATTTTCCAAAAGTGGGGGAATAAGGATAAGGACTAAGGATTAAGGATACATTTAAGGATTCAGTGCAATCCTTATTAAAATACCAATGTCATTCTCCACAGGGGGAGAAGAATCAGTCCTAAAATTCATATGGAAAAACAAAAGATCCAGAATAGGTGAGCATTTCTCAGCAATAAAAACCATACAGGAGGCATCAGGCCACCTGACTTCAAACTATACTACAGAACTATAATAATAAGAACAGCATGGTAATGGCACAAAAACAGACACATAGAATAAAAGATTCAGAAACGAATCCACACATGTACAGTCAACTGAGTTTTGACAAAGGTGCCAAAAATATATGCTGTTCAACAAAAGATAGCCTTTTCTTTTCTTTTTTTTTTTTTTTGCGGTACCGGGGATTGAACGCAGGGGTGTTCTACCTCCGCACTACACCCCCGGCCCTATTTTTATACTTTATTTTGAAACCGGGTCTCATGAAGTTGCGGAGGGCCTCACTACGAAGAGAGAAAGAGAGAGAGAGCGTGAGCTTGGCTGGCCGCGAACCCGGATCCTCCGGTCTCTGCCTCCCAAAGTACTGGGATTACAAGCGTGCGCCACCACGCCCGGCTAAAGATAGCCTTTTCAACAAATGGTATTGGGAAGACTGGTTATCCATTTGCAGAAAAATGGAATTAAACCTCAACCTCTCCCCCTGCATAGAGGCAACCGAAGATGGATCAAAGACCTGGAAATTAGACCAGAGACTTCACAATTACTAGAAGAGTAATTACTAGAAGAGTAACTCCAACATATGGGCACTGGTAGAAACTTCCTCAATAAGACCCCAAAGCACAAGAAATTAAAATGAGAATTAATAAGTGGGACAGCACTAAATTAAAAAGCTTCTGTGCAGCAAAGGAAACCATCAAGAATCTTAAGAGAAAGCGAACAGAATCGGGGATCTTTGCAAGCTATTCCTCTGATAGAGGACTAATATCTAGAATATACAAAGAACTTAAAAAATTAAACACTAACAAAAAGAACCCCAATTAAAAAATGTTCAAGTAAACTAAACAGACGCTTCACAAAAGAAGAAATACAAATGGCCAATAAATATATGAAAAAATGTCCAACATCATTAGCAATCAGAGAGATGCAAATCAAAATTACACTGAGATTCCTCCTGACCCCAATTAGAATGGCAGTCATCAAAATTACAAACAATAAGCTGGGCGTGGTGGCGCATGCTTGTAATCCCAGTACTTGGGAGGCTAAGGCAGGAGGACTGCAGATTTGAGGACAGCCTCAGCAAGTATTGAAACTCTCATCAATCTAGCGAGACCCTGTTTCAAAATAATAAAATAGGACTGGGGGTGTAGCTTGGAGGTAGAATGCCCCTGGGTTTAATCCCCAGTATCATACACACACACACACAAAATACAAACAATAGAGTTGGGCATGGTGGCGCACACCCATAATTCCAGTATTTGGGAGGCTGAGACAGGAGGATCACAGTTTCAAGGACAGCCTCAGCAATATAGCGAGACCCTCAGTAACCTAGTGAGACTCTGTTTCAAAACAAAAAATAAGCCAGGCATGGTGGTGCACGATTGTAATCCCAGTACTTGGGAGGCTGAGACAAGAGGATCGAAGGTTTGCGGCCAGCCTCAGCTACTTAGTGAGGCCCTCCACAACTTAGTGAGACCCTGTTTCAAAATGAAGAATAAAAAATAGGGCTTGGGGTGTAGCTTGGAAGTAGACTACCCCTGGGTTCAATCCCCAGGTCCACAAAAAAATAAAAAAATAAAAAGGGCTGGGAGTGTAGCTCAGAGGTAGAATGCCCCTGAGTTCAATCCCCAGTACCACAAAAACAAAACAAACAAACAAAAAATTACGAACAATAATAAATACAGGTGAGGATGTGGGGAAATAGGAACTCTTACACATTGTTGGTGGGGGATTGCAAATTAGTGCAGCTGCTTTGGAGATCAGTGTGGAGATTCTCTATCACTTTAAACGTCATTATGATGTATGATTACAATGCACAGATAAAAAACAACAATGACAGGAGACATGAAAAAGAGGCAGTTCTAACCTAAGAAACATCAATAATCCAAGCTCATGATATTTCTACCACCAAAAAAATAAAAAAAATTTTTTTTTTTTTTTGTGTGTGTGTGTGTGTGTGTGTGTGTTACTGGGAATTGAACCCAGGGCCATTCCACCTCCAAGCTATCCCTCCAGCCCTTTTTAAAAAGTTTTTATTTTGAGACAGGGTCTTACTAGGTTGCTGAGAGTCTCACTAAATTGCTGAGGCTGGTCCCAAACCTTTGATCCTATTTCAGCCTCCCAAGTACTGGCTTACAGATGTGTGCCACCATGCCTGACACAAAATGTATTCTTCATTTATAAAAAAAAATGCACTTCAAAAGATGCAATTAAATAATTGCTTTATTTCAGATAACTGGCAAAAGGAAGCCAGATGTGGTGGAGCATACCTGTAATCCCAATACTTGGGAGGCTAAAACAGGAGAATCTCAGATTCAAGGCCAGCCTCAGCAACTTAGGGAAATCCTGTTTCCAAAAAATAAAATAAAAAGGGCTGAGGGTATAGATAAGAAGTAGAACACTCCTGGGTTCAAACCCAGTAGAAAAAAAAATTGGCAAAAGGAAGAGAAAAAGACATTAATGTGTTTAAATTGGGTGATGCTAATCCATTATCAAATAAAATATTTCAAATGTGAAATGAGAAAAAATAATTTCAATACCAAATATATTCATTAGCAATTATTGTTATTATCATTATATTTGTTACTGGGAATTGAATGCAGGGGCATATTACCTCTGAACTACACCCCAGTCCTTTTTATTTTTTATTTGGAAACAGGGTCTCACTAGATTTTTGAGAGTCTCGCTACGTTACTGAGACTGTCCTCGAACCTGCAATCCTCCTGTCTCCACCACCCAAGTACTGGGATTACAGGCGTGAGCCACCATGCGTGGAAAATATAATTATTAACAAAAGTTTTAGCTTAAAAGATCTATTTGTGAAATGTATGGGCCCAGCACACATCTGCAGCGTCACTCTGCTACCTGCTATGAAATCGATTATCCAGTTGCTACCTAAAATTCCTTTGGAATAAGATGGGATTTGATAAAACAAGGCCAATTTTTGAAACAAAAATCCTAACACATCATCATGTAAAATTAAAATATAACTTGCTAACTAAATTAAATTCCATAAAATCTGCGTTGGTAGTTACTATATCAGAGGAAAAAGTCTGTTAAAGGAGGAAATCACTAAAAAATAATACATACATACCTGAATCATCATTTTAACTTAAAACAATTAAGTATATATTAATTCACTACTTTTTTTTTCTGTTTGGTACTGGAGACTGAACCCCAAACAGGGTCTCACTCAGTTGCTGAGGCTGGCCTCGAACCTGTGGTCCCTCCTGTCTCAGTCTCCCAAGTACTGGGATTATAGGCGTGGGCCACTGCTCCTGGATAAGTCAGTACTTCCTGATACAGGACTTTTATTCTTCCTTTTCTAAGTTGGCGGACTGGGGTTCTTAAGCAAATTACACCCAAATGCAGCTACCACTTACAATTTCCTTTTTTTTTTTTTTTTTTGGCAGTACTGGGGATGGAACCCAGGGGCATTCTACCTCCGAGCTACACCGCCAGCCCGATTTTTTATTCTTTATTTGGAAACAGGGTCTCACTAAGTTGTGGAGGGCCTCACTAAGTAGCTGAGGCTGGCCACGAACCTGGATCCTCCAGTTTCAGCCTTCCAAGTGCTGGGATTACAAGCGTGCACCACCATGCCCGTCTCAGTTTCCATTTTTTTTTAGGAAGAATAAGAACTTATAAAACAGCATCAGTACAGAGGCCTTGTAGATTACAACTGTCCTCTGAATGTTTTACAGTTGCCTAATTTAGCAGAAAAAAAAAAGCAACGTGTCTTTCCCGAATCTTTCCAAAACATTTAACTAAGGTCATACAAAAACAACTCTCTTCCTGTGTTCATATTTCATCACGGTGTGTAATATCTTAATTAATGTGCATAGTTATAATAGCACACCGGCCCACACAGGTCTGTAAGCAAACATAGTGACGTGTGGCAAGTGTGCTGCTCACACGGTGGGGACGGTGTGTGCAGTGACGACAGAGCCAGCCTGCGAGGACCCGCCCGCGCAGAGTCGGCGCTGCACCGCAAGTCAGACGTTTCAGGAGGTTTCTGAAGTTTCATCTAACTGTTCTGTTAACTTCCTCTCCTAAGTAATTCTACTTGATTTTTTTTTTGATGGATGTACATACAAGTGGCTGACAGGACTTCTTAACGTTTCTTTTTTTTTTTTTTTTTTTTTTTGCAGTACCGGGGATTGAACCCAGGGGTGTTCTACCTCCGCGGTACGCCCCCGGCCCTATTTTTTATACTTTATTTTGAGACCGGGTCTCACGAAGTTGCGGAGGGCCTCACTAAGTAGAGAGAGACAGGGAGGGAGGGAGGGAGAGAGAGAGAGAGAGAGAGAGAGAGAGAGGGGGGAAGAGAGAGAGAGAGAGAGAGAGGAAGAGAGAGAGAGAGAGAGAGAGGGTGCGCACGCACGCGCATGCGCGAGCTGAGGCTGGCCGCGAACCTGTATCCTCGAGTCTCCGCCTCCCAAAGTACTGGGATTACAAGCGTGCACCACCACACCCGGCGACTTCTTAACGTTTCTAATGGTGGAAACATTGATCTACAATGATGAGGAATGAGTCTATTTTATGCAATAATGATTATTTTTATTCATAGAAGGATGTCAGTGCCTGCTTAGTAAATTATAGCGTATATAATTCGGTTTTGTTTCAGCATGTTGCATAAAACAAACATAATTGAGCATTTACTCTGCCCCATAATTAACATCATAATCTTTAAACTTCCAGAGAGCAGTCATCTTATGTTGGTAACTGTTTAGCTCACCTCCTTACTAAGTCTGCTACTACATGCCTTCTACTGGTAAGATAAATCCTTCTCTGGCCTTCCCATATCCTCCCGCTGTTCTTTGCAAAGGCCTTTGCAGTTCTTTGAACTCCTCCCCCTAGCTGCCCACTCCCCTGAGGTCTGGCCTGGTCTCTGTCATTACCAGGAGCCATAAACCTTCCATAATCGCCATTTCACAGAACCAGTCTTGCACTTCTCTCTCTTCATTTCACTCTCATAACGCTGCTCGTGGAATCCTTCAACATGTCCAGGATCAAAAATCTGATGCTCCTACCCACTGTTCTCTGCCCCTTGTCCCCATGATGTCTGTCTGCCTTCCGTGCCCAACTGAAATTTATTTTACTATCATTATTTTTTTTTTTTTTTTGCGGTACTGGGGATTGATAAACCCAGGGCCATTCTACCTCTGAGCTACACCCCGAGTTATATTTTATATTTTGAAACAGGGTCTCACTAAGTTGCAGAGGGCCTCACTAAGTAGCTGAGGCTGGCCGCAAACCTGTGATCCTCCTGTCTCAGCCTCCCAAGTACTGGGATTACAAGCGTGCGCCACCACACCCGGCTTGCCCAACTGAAATTCTACAGTCCATCACTACAACCACTCCCTTGCTTTCACCCTCGATTCCTTTGCTCCCATCACTTCTCACTCATGGGGCAAGATTACAGAGCCGGGCGTGGTGGCGCACGCTTGTAATCCCAGTACTTGGGAGGCGGAGACTGGAGGATCCGGGTTCGCGGCCAGCCTCAGCTACTTAGTGAGGCCTCCACAACTTAGTGAGACCCTGTTTCAAAAGAAAGTATAAAAAATATACTTTTTATATTTTTTATATATAGCCCGGGGATGTAGCCCAGAGGTAGAATGCCCCTGGGTTCAATCCCCGGTACCGCAAAAAAAAAAAAAAAAAAAAGATTACAGCCCAGGTCTCCACTAGTGTGCAAGTGCGCCCACACCGCTGACCATGGCCAGGGCAAAGCACTCACCAGTGCTCCATGCTCCTCTGCACCCACCCAGCCCATTCACTACCTGTCTCTCTTACTTGCCATCCCACGCACTTCCCTCTCTCTGCAAACACCCTCTATGTCCCTGCTCACCCTCACTCTCAGCTCAAACAATCAGCAGATTTTGATAGGCTCCCACCAGCGCAGGCAGGTACCTGTGCGTGCTCCCACACCGATCCCCCACTTCTTAGTAAAGCCCAGCCCTCTCACACAAGGGCAGGGCTCGAGGTGTGCTCCGCCTCTCTCCGCATCAGCTTTCCTCTCTACTAGATCATTCCCTCTACTAGCAATCAACAACCACTGTCTCTCCTATCTCAAAAGTACCTTCTCTCACTCTCCATGTCTCCAGAGACATCTCCAAGTCACTGCTACTCTTTCTTTTTTGGGAGTGGCGGAGTACTGGGGATTGAACCCCAGGGCCTTTGAGCTCTGAGCTATACCCCCAGCCCCTTTTATTTTTTGTTTTGAAACAGGATCTCGCTAGGTTGCTAAGAGTCCCGCTATTTGCTGAGGCTGTCCTTAAACCTGTGATCTTCCTGTCTCAGCCTCCCAAGTATTGGGATTATAGGCACACACCACCATGCCTGGCTCTCTTTGCTACTCTTATTAACAAAATTCCTTGAAAGACCTGCTTGTCTTATAACTTGCCACCTCTAGTTCCTCTCCTGCTGTCTCCTGAATCCATCCACCACTCAGGCGTTCTCCACCATCACTCTACCCACACTGCTCACAGATCACCAGTGGTCTCCATTGCTCAATCCAATGACCCATTCTTTTTTTTTTTTTTTTTTTTTTGGTGGTGGTGGTCCTAGGGATTGAGCCCCGAGGCATTCTACCTCCAAGCTACACCCCCAGCCCTATTTTATTTTTATTTGGAAACAGGGTCTTGCTAGGTTGATGAGAATCTCACTACTTACTGAGGCTGTTGTCAAACCTGCGATCCTCCTGTCTCAGCCTCCCAAGTACTGGAATTACAGGATGCGCCACCACGCCCGGCTCAGTGACTGATTCCCAGTGTTCGTCTTCCCTGACCTACAGCACCATCTGGCGTACTTGATTCCTCCCTCTTCCTGGAAAACACTTTGTTCACTCACTTCCTGGACTGTGACATTTCTTAATTTCCTTCCTTCTTCAATATTTACTTCTTAACACCCTTTATTGGCTCCTTCTTGATCCCCAGACCTTCAGTACTGGAGTGCCCCCTTGGTTTAGTCTTTTCTCCATCTATATTTTCTCTCGGAATAATCTTATCCACTCCTATTTCTACATATGTTAATGATTTCCACATTTATACCTCCTTCAGTGACCTCGTCCTGATTTCATATACCCATCTGCCTATTCAACACGTCTACACAGAAGTATAGCAGGCATCTCCTACTCGGTGTATCCAAAACGGAGCTAACTGCATCGCTGGGTCCTTGACACCTGTCTCCTTCACACCCCACCTTCCAGCTTGTCCGAAAATCCCCGTGCTGTACCTTCAAAACACAGCCAGAACCCACCACTGCTCACCGCTGCTGCCACCTTGAGCGGACTGTCCACTGTTGACGCTGCATCACAGATAACGGAATTGTAAGTTTTCCGTCTGAAGTCAAGTTCATGACTCAGTTTGCACTAGCCACTCCACCTGCCTTCAACGTTTACCTCAGTCCTACTTCCTCAAACCACAAACGCGCTGCTGCCGCTTACTGTAGCACCTGGCATACTCGACCCAAGGAAGACAACAGTGAGTGTTCCCCACGCATCAAGAACTGTATTTGGAGCCGGGCATGGTGGTGCGCACTTGTAATCCCAGTACTTGGGAGGCTGAGACAGGAGGATTGCAGGTTCGAAGCCAGTCTTGGCAACTTAGCAAGGCTCTCCACAACTTAGTGAGACGCTGTTTCTAAATAAGAAATAAAATCGGGCTGTGGGTATAACTTGGAGGTAGAATGCCTCTGGGTTCAATTCCCCAGTACCAAAAACAAACAAACAAACAAACAAGAACTGTACTTGGTGCTTGGCACATGACATTTCATTTGAACAGCACATGAACAGTAGAAGGCAGGAATTACTACTGTTTGCAGGTAAAGAAGCCAAGTTTTATTTACTCGGCTAAAAAGTACCACAGCTGGTGAGGTGGAGTGTGGGGCTGCAAAACTGTCCGCCCCAAAGCTGGCTGCCGGCCATCACGCGGTGCTGTCTCAGGGATGGGAACGTCACTGTCAATGGCGCTGTCTTGTGAGCTACTGTTTAATGGGCAGGTCTTGTCTCACCAACCAACTTGCACACTCTATGTGCTCTACACACGGTGGACACTAATATTTTTACCTATCGTTTTGATGACCTCTGGTCTTCCTAAATCACCTATTTCTCTGGGAAACCCTGAAAGCATCATTTGACTATATTGTGTCCAGGCTACTGCCCAACCCCCACAGGAGAACAACAGAGAAAGGAGCAGTAGTCCTGGTGGCAGAAGAACTATAGGGCAGCACAGGGAAACCAACCGCACGTTACAGGGCTGTGATGAAAAGCTTCACCAGGAATCCTGACAGCGCACCCTTCACGTGGGAAGTTGGGGGGCTGCTTCAGTGAAGCACTGAGGCGCTCACCTCAAACGCAGGTGACGCTCCCGCCAGTACCAATCGCAACAGGTCATCCGTCCTACGTTTCATGCATTTAAGTGTGAAACAAAAAGTCCTATTTGAAATTTTAAGTGATAGGGAGAAAAATGATAAAGTGTTTTTGTCTTTCACATAGTAGCAAGAGATTCTCAAATCCCACTCATTTCAGATATGGACTGGGCATCACAAATGACTTTTAATACAATAAACTGTTATCGTTTCAGCTTTAGTACAAAGACTACAAGATGAAAGAACAGACTGTAAGAAACAAAAGTACAGTTTTGAGAGAAAAGGAAAATAAAAGCATGTGTTTGCAACCAATGACTCCTTATGGCCTATTACCATGTCTTGTTTTTTTTTTTTTTGATGGTACTGGGGATTGAACCCAGGGCTGGGGGTGTAGCTTGGAGGTACAATGCCCCTGGGTTCAATCCCCAGTACTGCAAAAAAAAAAAAAAAAAGAGAGAGAATTTGTTCTGGAAAAACGAGAAAGAAATCTCCCCTGTGATCTAACAGACCATTAAGATTTGTCAGTCCTTCCTAACAGCCTGCTGTAGAGAACTCCATTTTCCAGAGAAAGCTACTTTCCGTATTATATAAACACGGACTTAAATCAGAGCCTCCGCCCCGACCAGCTCTGGAGCCAATGACGTTACCTTGGGTAAGTGACATAACAACCCAGGCTGACCCACCTGCTAATCCTATTATGCAGGTTAAGTGCAGCAATATAAAGAGCCCAGCATTTTAAATGGTAAATATTATGATCTTCCTAACAAGATTTCTGTGACTTGCTTTTAACCTATTTTGTTGGCATTCTATTTTAGAAAAAGACTAAATTAGTGGCCTTGTAGATGCTGTTTTTAAAGACTTCAACTTCTGAATTTTTTTTTTTTTTTTTTTTGCGGTACCGGGGATTGAACCCAGGGGCGTTCTACCTCCGCGCTACACCCCCGGCCCAATTTTTTATACTTTATTTTGAAACCGGGTCTCACGAAGTTGCGGAGGGCCTCACTAAGTAGAGAGAGAGAGAGAGAGACAGAGTGGGAGAAATTTCAGAAATGTTAAATGAATTCCCTAACCTTACCCAATTGTATTTTAGAACCAGCTAATTGATCTTCCTGCTCAACTTCCTGATTTAAAAAGGAAGGAAGCCGGGCACACTGCTGGCACACACTTGTAATCCCAGTACGTGGGAGGGTGAGACCTTAGGATCACAGGTTCAAGGCAAGCCTCAGCAACTTAGCCAGACCCTGTTTCAAAATAAGAAATAAAAAGAGCTGGGGTATGGCTTGAAGGTAGAATGCCCCTGGGTTCAATCCCCAGTACCAAAATAAATAAAAAGGAAGGAGTAATAATATACCTCTTTTTTTCCTTAAAGATTTCCAAAGATGAAAATTTTATAATCTTTCCTTAATGGTACATTTCATTTTATTAAAATTCAGAAGTTGAGCCGGGCGTGGTGGCGCACACTTGTAATCCCAGTACTTTGGGAGGCAGAGACCGGAGGATCCGGGTTAGCGGGCCAGCCTCAGCTCTCTCTCTCTCTCTTTCTCTCTCTCTCTCCCTGTCTCTTTCTTTCTCTCTCTCTCTCTCTCTCTCTCTCTCTCTCTCTCTCTGTACTTAGTGAGGCCCTCTGCAACTTCGTGAGACCCGGTTTCAAAATAAAGTATAAAAAAATAGAGCCGGGAGTGTAGCATGGAGGTAGAATGCCCCTGAGTTCAATCCCCGGTACCACAAAAAAAAAAAAAAAAAAAATAAGGACCTCTGCCCAGGCTGCCGTCCCATCAACTCC
>PVJS01043437.1:0-17069 GCA_004027185.1 Glis glis | reverse complement strand
AAAGCACAGGAAATTAAAACAAGAATTAATAAGTGGGATAGCATTAAACTACAAAGCTTCTGCTCATCAAAGGAAACCATCAAGAGCTTAAAGAGAAAGCCTACGGAATGGGAAAAGATCTTTGCAAGCTATCCCTCTGACAGAGGTCTAATATCTAGGATATACAAAGAACTTAAAAGACTTTACACTAAGAAAACATACTTTTATTTTTAACAATAGCATACTGCTCTTGTGTAATATCTTCTTTAAGAATTTTAATGAGACTTTTTTGTTTGTTTGTTTGTTTTGGTACTGGGGATTGAACCCAGGGGCATTCTACCTCTGAGCTACACTCCAGCCCTTTTTTATGTTCTGTTTTGAAACAGGGTCTCAGTAGGTTGCTGAGACTCTCACTACATTGCTGAGGCTGTCCTCAAACCTGCAATCCTCCCGTCTCAGCTTCCCAATTACTGGGATTATAGGCATGCGTCACCATGCAGGGATGAATGAGAGCTTTTGGAGGTTCTCCTTTGTAATGTGTAATGTTTCTGAGCCCATTCTTTTTTTCTGGTTGTTGGTTCTGGTCTCTATCTTTGATGTTGTAGGCATTTTTCAAAAGTTTGATGACCTTTCTCTGCTTGTTCATAGATGAGAGTGGTCATTAAAAAGCTGATATATGTGCATAAATGGGATTCATTGACTAATGGGCTTTCCCATACAGAAATTGGGCTGAGACCAGGCCAGTATATTGAAAGACATCTTCCGTTGTTACATTCTATGAATATTTTCTCTTGAGCTCATCTGGAATAAATCTGATGTCCAGTGTTTTTGGAGCCAAAAGAATGAAGTCATTAAGGGTGGGACGTTCTCGCTGTTCAGTATGTAGGCTTTTAATTCATCTCTCTGCTTTCATAATGGCATTCCTGAAGATCTGCTTGAGTCTGAAGTCTCTATGGTTCAAATTCTTCCGAGAGTAGCTCCTCAGTACTCTGTTGAAGTCGAGAAAGGGTAGCCGTGTGGTTGTGCAAGATGGAGAAAAGGAGATCCAACGGTGTCGTTGATGAGCCTCAACCAGTTCTAGTTTTAGCCCTTCTGCTTCCTGGCTTACGACTTTGATTCTTGAATCTTTCTAGAGTTCTGCAATGGTCATTAGCTTGGTTCTTTGGTTTTCTTCAACATCCCTGAGATAGGGCTCAGGAACAAAGGTAAAGCCGTAGATGGCTAAATGGGAACTGTTGCCATGACTCCCTCCCCAGCACCTATGTTGTGCAAGAACCAGATTATGGGCAGGGGCAGGAGTCTAGTTATAAGAACAGTAGTAAGACATGCTGGTCTCCACAGCCTCCTTGTCCCTTGGGAGGTTGAGTCATGGTTGAGTAGGACAGAGATAATCCTTCCATCAGTGAATTCTAGTGAGTTCCACAATCACACTCCTGAAAGTCCACACATCATACAGATGCAGCTTCAGGAGGAGCCCGAATGCTCACCCATTCCCTGATTCCTCCTTTGTTAGGTTCGGCCTCCTTGAAGTTGGTTCTTTTCTTAGATACTCTCTGCACAGGTGACAGCATGGCTGCAGTTGCTCCTGCCTCCTCCGATCCTCACAACTTCAAACCTGGTAGAAGAAAAGCCTATGGAGAATCTTTATTTGCATAAACTATGTATCTTGTAAGAAATACAAGCTAAAATAAAAATTGGCTAACAAACAGATCCTGTAATGTATCTGTGATTCATCCTTAAGATTGATTTAACAGCCGGGTGTGCTGGCACCCACCTGTAATCCCAGTACTTGGGAAGTTGAGACAGGAGGATCACAGGTTCAAGGCCAGCCTCAGCAACTTAGAGAGATCCTATTTCAAAATAACAAATAAAAAAGGGCTGGGGGTATATCTCAGAGGAAGAAGGCCTTTGGGTCCAATCCCCAGTAACCTCCTCCCTCAAAAGACTGATTTAACATATCCTATCTTATCCTTTTTGTATAGATATGGAATATTAATAGACGGTGACTACATCTCATTCTTCAGGCCCTTCAAAAGGAGATTCAATTATAACCTAAAATACTAACGCGAATGTGATTGCATCCATTAGGTAGGAGTAATTAATGTTGGTGGAGGGAGTCATAAATTTGCTAGAAAGGAATTATCCTCTGCAATCTCACTGCCAGTATTTCCAATGAGCTTCTGTAGCATAAGTGAAATATAGCATTAACTTTCAGTCATTGACATGTAATTGTATTCCACAAATATGCCTCCAGAAAGTTGAATTAAAAATTTTTTTTTCTGTCACCACAGATCTGGCTCATTTACATGCTTTTTTTTTTTGAGACTAGGGATTCTACCTCCAAGATACACCCCCAAGCCCCACCCCACCTTTTTAAATTTTGAAATAGGGTCTCACTAAGTTGCTGAGGCTGGCCGCGAACCTGTGATCCTCCTGTCTCAGCCTCCCAAGTACTGGGATTATAGGTGTGCACCACCAGGCCCATCACAAGCTCATGTTTAACCTCATTTCTTGTGGATAATTAGAACTGCTACTCTATCATAGATAGACTCTCTTTGCCCTAATTTTTTTTCTTTTTTGCTGTACCGGGGATTGAACCCACGGGCGTTCTACCTCCGTGCTACACCCCCGGCCCTATTTTTTATACTTTATTTTGAAACCGGGTCTCACGAAGTTGCGGAGGGCCTCACTAAGTAGAGAGAGAGAGAGAGAGAGAGAGAGAGCTGAGGCTGGCCACGAACCCGGATCCTCCAGTCTCCGCCTCCCAAAGTACTGGGATTACAAGCGTGCGCCACCATGCCTGGCATGCCCTAATTTTTTAATAACCTGTAGATTTTTTGAAAGTCTTGGTAGAAGGTAGAATACTTTGGCAGAAATACAGAAAGTATTCCCTGTCTCCATATGCCACCTTCTCTTTTCCTAATAACTGGTTGGAGATTGCTGTGAAGGACAGATCACCTGCCAGGGGTGGGGAGGTCTTATTAAGTATGATTCTCTGTGTAATTACTGAAAGTTCTTTGAGAAACTTAAGACTTATTATTTGTTTTTGTATCTCGCTTTTCATTCTAAAATGTGAAAGCCCCCAAATCTCATGAAGAATTTACATGGTGATATATCCTGTGGCCTGGAAAATAACTGGGGATCTGAAAGAAGAGGGTGAATTCTTGCCTGAACCGGTAGATTCACATTAGATGTGTTCATGAGTGATAAAAAGTTAAAATAGAGAAAAGAAGGAGCAGTAGGCTCAAACCAGGGCCCAGTGCGAGTTCAGTTTAGAATATGGTGGATAGGGATGTGGTATGTTGGGACAGACACATAAATACATTCGTGTAGCCCCTTGTGTGACCCTAGTCATTCTATAGATTAGGTCTCCCATATCTGACTTGAAGGGCTAGTTTTCTTTGTGTTTTTAGTTGTGATAAAAAAAAACTTATGGCATCAACTTTGCTATTTAGGAGTGTCTTGCTTAATTCTACATATTCATGAATTTCCCACATTTCCTTCTGTTACTTCTAATTTCATTCCACTGTGGTTGGAGAACATAGTTTGCATCACTTCGGTCCTTTTAAATTTATGGAGATTCATTTTATGGCCTAACATATGGTCTATGGTCTATTCTGGAGAACGTTCCATGTAAATTTAAGAAAAATGTTGAGTAGAGTTTTATAGGTTGTTGAGCAGAGGGTTCTATAGATGTCAGGTGTAGTTGGTTTATAGTGTTGTTCATATCATCTGTTTCCTTGTTCTTTTTTGTCTGGCTATTCTGTCTCTTATTAGAAATGGGGTATTAAAATCTCCAACTATTATTGATGAATTATCTGTCTCTCCTCAGTTATGCCCCTTTTTGCTTTATGTGTTTGGGGTGTGTTTATGTCTATAATTATTATTTCTTCTTGACTGATTGACCTTTATATCATTGTAAAATGTTCTTTTTATCTTTAGTAACAATTCTTGCTGTGTGTGTGTGTATGTGTGTGTGTGTGTGTGTGTGTGTGTGTGTGTTACTGGAGATTGAGCTCAGTGGCTTTCTACTTCTGAGCTACACCCCCCAGCCCTATTTTATTTTTTATTTTGAAACAGCATCTCACTAAGTTGCGGTGGGCCTCGCTATGTTGCTGAGGGTGGCCTCGAACCTGCCATACTCTTGTCTCAGTCTCCCAAGTAATGGGATTACAAGCATGCACCATCACTCCCAGCTCAATTCTTGTCTTAAATTTTTTTTTCTGATATTGGTTTACTTCAACTCTCATTTGGTTACTGTTTGAGTGATATATTATTTTCCAACTTTTATTTTCAGTTTGTGTGTGTGTATATGTGTATGTGTGTATTTGCATATAAAATGTTTTTCTTGTAGACAGCATATAGTTAGATCATGTATTTGATTAAAATCTATTCTGTCAATATCTGTCTTTTGATTGGAATGTTTATTTAAATTTGATGTCATTATTGATAAGGTAGAATTTATGTCTATTATTTTGCCTTTTAAAGTTTATGTCATGTCTTTTTGTTTCTCTATTCTCTAATACTGTCTTCTTCTGGGTTGAATATCTGTTTTCTTGTGTATCTTTTTGATTCCCTCATTAGTTATTTTACCACTCTTTTGAAGTTTTATTTTTTGTAGTAGTTACTCTAGAATTACAATTAATATTTTAATTGATAACAACCTGGTTTGGATCAATATCAGCTTAATTTCAACAGTACACCCAATTGCTCCCATGTGTCTCCATTCCCCTTTCTTATCTGCTGGTATCATCATATGAATCGCATCTTTATCCATTACACGGCCATCCACACGAATCTCTAATTATTGCATTATGTGGTTGTCTTTTTTTTTTTTGGCGGTACCGGGGATTGAACCCAGGGGCGTTCTACCTCCGCGCTACGCCCCCGGCCCTATTTTTTATACTTTATTTTGAAACCGGGTCTCATGAAGTTGCGGAGGGCCTCACTAAGGAGAGAGGGAGAGAGAGAGAGAGAGAGAGAGAGAGAGAGAGAAAGAGAGAGAGAGAGAGAGACAGGGAGAGAGACAGGGAGAGAGAGAACGAGAGAGCGAGAGAGCTGAGGCTGGCCGCGAACCCAGATCCTCTGGTCTCCGCCTGT
The DNA here is from genome assembly GCA_004027185.1 of Glis glis. Classification (NCBI taxonomy): domain Eukaryota; kingdom Metazoa; phylum Chordata; class Mammalia; order Rodentia; family Gliridae; genus Glis; species Glis glis. Next base: position 11,990 of record PVJS01043437.1, on the reverse strand, counting down.
GGTTGTCTTTTAAATTAGATATGAGAAAAAGTTACAAACAGGCACACAAATGCCCATTTTGTGTTGTCTTTTACATTTGACTATGTAGTTAGCTGTATTTTTTTGTGGGTCTTGGGTTACCATCTCATGTCTTTTCATTTCTATCTAAAGGACTCTCATTAGTATTTCCTGTAGGCATTTCTGTTAGTCAGGGATTCTCTGTTTATCTGGGAAGGTCTTAATTCGCCTTAATTTTTGGAAGAGTCTTCTTAGTCGACAGTCTTTTTCTTTCATCACTCTGTGTTTGTTGCCCCACTGCCTTTTCTCCTCCGTGGCCAAAGCTCAGCTGTTGGTCCCTTGAGGACCCCTCAACACAGCGAGTCTCCCCCTCCTATTTTCATGGTTCTCCCTTTGTCTTTGCCCTTTGACAGTTTGATTTTGATGCGTGCAGCTATGGATCTTGTTGAATTTATTCTACTTGGGGTTTATTGAACTTCTCAAATGTATAGATCAATTGATCTTCTTCATAAAATTTTGGGAAATTTTGGCCATTATTTCTTCAACTATTTTTTCTTCTCTTTTCCTCTCCTTGCACTCTTTCTGAGACTCCCAGTATGGGTACATTGGTGTGCTTGATGGTGTCCACATGTGTCTGAAGCTTTGTTTATTTTTCTTCATTCTTTTCTCTTTCTTTTCCTCAGACTGGGAGGAACAATCTCGTCTGATCTATCTTCAAGTTTGTGGATTCTTTCTGCCTGCTTACATTTGCTGTTGAATCTCTATAGTGAACTATTAATTTAAGTTATTCTAGTTTTTATATCCAGGATTTCTACGCATGTGTGTGTGTGTGTGTGTGTGTGTGTGTGTGTGTGTTGTGTGCATGTGCATGTACATGCGTGCTACTTGGGACTGAACCCAGGGCCTTGAGCATGCTAGGCAAGGACTCTACCACAGAGCTACTTCTCCAGCCCAATTTGATTTTTTTTTAAAGATAATTTTTGCCGGGCGTGGTGGCGCACACTTGTAATCCCAGTACTTTGGGAGGCAGAGACCGGAGGATCCGGGTTTGCAGCCAGCCTCAGCTCTCTCTCTCTCTCTCTCTCTCTCTCTCTCTCTACTTAGTGAGGCCCTCTGCAACTTCGTGAGACCCGGTTTCAAAATAAAGTATAAAAAATAGGGCCGGGGGCATAGCGCGGAGGTAGAACACCCCTGTGTTCAATCCCCGGTACCACACACACACAAAAAATAAAGATAATTTCTGCTGGAGGTTTAGCTCAGGAGTAGAGTACCTGCCTAACATGTATTAGGCCGTAGGTTCGATCCCTAGCACCATAAAACATTTTTTTCTTTCTTTATTTATGTTCTATATTTTCCAGAACATCACTCTCATACTTTGTTTTAGTTCTTTGGATATGAATTCCTTTAGTTCTTTGAACATATTTAGAATAGTCTTTGTCTATTAATTTTAATGTCTGGGCTTCTTTGGCAAAAATTTCTATTGACTGCTTATTTTCTTGTATATGGGTCATAATTTCTTTGCATATCTTTTAATTTTTGTGGAAAATGAGTTATTTAAGTAACATAATGTGGAGGCATTGGAAATCAGAGCACACTTCCCCCACAAGGCTTCTGTTGCTATTTATTGCTGCTGTTGCTGCTGCTATTTGGTTGATGGGTATTTTTCCTGAATCAATTCTGTGAAGTCTGTATTCTCTGTTGTGTGTGGCCACTTGAGTCTTTGCTTGGTTTTCTTAGTGGCTGACTAGTGGTTAGACAGAGGTTTCCTTACATACCAGAGCCAGTAAATCCCAGCAATTAGTGAAGGCCTCATGGTGCATTTGGAGGCACAGCTTCAATACTCAGGCAGGCGACTTACAACTCTGCCTTAGCCTTCATTTCCTGCTTATGCAGAGCTTCAGGGTTATCCAGAGTTGAAAACTTAGGGCGTTCCCTGGTCCTTTGTTAGCATATGTAATGTTCCAGGCATGTATGTGGCTCTCTAGATTCTAGCTTGTACACATAGACACAATTTTCAAAGGTCCCGTGGCCGTGTCATTGCCAAGCTTTCACTCTGAAACTCTTTTTGCCAGCTTCCTTTTCATTGCCCCAGTTGTTCTCACTGCCCCAGGTAGCTGCAATGTTAAACAGTTGCTAGTGATTGTTTTGGACAAATGCTTCCCGGGAAAGAGGCTGTTCACATCAAATAAGCTCCAAGTCAGGTCAAGTAAAGAAAAAGCTCCATGATTGGGGGCTTTTGGGGAACTGCTCACAGGTTGAATAATTATAGTTCTCTGCAAATAGTAATTTTGGAGTTCCCCAACCCCATCCTGTCCTCTCCAGGGGTTGCTAGGCTGCTAGTTTTCATCATGATTGTGGGGTTTTTAGTTTTCAAGACTACTGCAGAGCTGGGGACGTGGGGATGGAAATAGGACCAGTTCAAACACCCTGTAACTTATTGTTCTTACTGAGATTTGGCCGTTTTTCTTGGGTAAATGCCCTTCCGATCACCGCAAGCCTTTGGTTAACTCCACAGTTCTGGGAATGTTGATTTTTTTTGCAGTACAGGGGATTGAACCCAGGGGCGTTCTACCTCTGCACTACACCCTCGGCCCTATTTTTTTATACTTTATTTTGAAACCGGGTCTCACGAAGCTGCGGAGGGCCTCACTAGGTAGAGAGAGAGAGAGAGAGAGAGAGAGAGAGAGAGAGCGCTGAGGCTGGCTGTGAACCCAGATCCTCTGGTCTCCGCCTCCCAAAGTACTGGGGTTACAAGCATGCGCCACCATGCCCGGCTGGAATGTTGATTTTGATAGTTTCTGCTCACCTTCTTCCTTATTGCCTTCCGGGAGGAGCAGCCTCCAGAGGTACCTGCTCCAGCATTCCCACCGATGGCCCGCATTCTGAGCTTACACAGTTGTAATAGCCAGAAACTTCCCATATGAAAATCATTGGAACTGGGATGGGAAGGCAATACGGCTGTGACATCTGTCACCCTGTTGGCTGGCCATACAGGTGGCCTGTTCTCACCATGTCATGTACATTTTCCCCAGAATAATTGCCTTTGGCTAAAGAGGATGACCTATGTAAGATCACAGAGGACCACTCTATATTCAAGGTATCTGAATTAGAATCTTATTCACCCCGGTACATCATTATGCAGCTCCCTGAGAGGTATGTCTCTTTCAGGCAACAACTACGTTGTGCTGAATTAAGCCTATTGGACAGAGGCAGGCCATTTTCACGTAAGCAGGACTTGAGTCTATTTGAATATCTACTTGGGATGAAGTTTATATTGATAAGTGAGTGATAAATGTTGTGCCTAATGATATTCCAAATAAAAGCCCCTATAAAGTACACATTACTGTAATGCAGAGATTTATTAATATATGTTTAATATTAAAACGAGTGTCATGATGAAATTATTCTCCCGGTACATGTAGGATGCAGAAGTTGTAAGGAACAAGGAAGGATCCATCCCCAGTGCCTAGGGAGGAAGTATGGCACCGCCCACAGCTTGATTTCGGATTTCTAGAACCATGAGGACAGCAAACTCTTGTTGTTTTAGGTCACCAGTTGGTGGTAGTTTTTTATAACAACGCTAAGGAATGAATTCGGGTGGTATTTAAAGTCTTGAGTTACGGTTACTTAGGAGGTGACTATAGATATAAAAGAGAAGAGGGCTGGAGAAGGAGCGTGGGGGCTGGCCAGTGAGCAGGAGGAGAAAAAGCAGAGGTAACGAAGTGGCAGAGAAGCAAGAGAGGGTGGTATTCCAGAAGCCAGGGGAAAGAGGGCCTCCAGAGGGACATGGTGACCAGCTCTGCCAGATGCTGTTGAGAGATCGGGAGATAATGTGGTGGGTCAACCAGGCCTACTGCTCAGAAACCGCAAGGAAGCCAGTAACTCCATTAGCAATGGGACCTGGGAGTTGGTAGCTGTAGAGTAGCGTGATTTCTCTGACATTACAATGAAGTGCACCCAACCTAAGGGCATAAAAGGACGTGCACCCACATTTCTTTGCTTCTGTGGGTTGGTGATTTTCCCCAGTCCTCATGCCATGTTCAACTTCGAACGTAATGTGCTCCTCTTTGGGGAACCAAAGAAGCGATGGGTAGCTGTGTGCATGCGGGCACTGGCAGCCTGGCTCGGGAATCCTTTCCATTGCTGGGCGAAGAGTCAGTAGAAAACAACACTGAATTGGGTTGAAGTCACCAGGGCCTCCAATCTTTGTGTTTAAACCAGGCTTTTATCTTTTCATCTCATGGAGAGGAGGGTGATGAGCTGAAATTTGGCACAGGGAAGTCCTCGTGACCTTGGTAAGAAGGGAAAGTCTCTGCAGAGTTCAAGAGAATCTCACATTTGAGGAAAGAGAGACGCAGATCACGGGCTGCAGGTTTTGTTTCACTACAGAGGGGAGCAGAGATGTGGTGCACTAGCAATAGTTGTATAAGATGAGAGAATGTTTCTGAAAGATGGGAGATATTAGAATATGTTTGTGTATTGATGGGAATGATCTAGAAGAGAGACAGAGAGGGTGATGGATGACAGAGGTGGGATAAATGCAGAACAGGATAAAGACAGGATAAATGGGTGAGAAAAACCATTGGCTTGGGGAATGGGAAGCAGAGGCACAGTCCTTGTGTGAACCTTGGCCACACATAGGAGAGAGCTATATTGTTTTTCCATTTAACCACAGGAGAGGGAGAGGATATGGATGTAGATGAGGTTAGCTGATAGATTGGTTAGTCGGGAGGTGCCTTTTACCATATTGAGTTTATTTATGATGGCTTGATGCCCAGCTAACCTGACAGGTTCTAACGGTCATGTAATAAAGACACTATGTTTACATTTCTGCTCAGCGTGGCTAGCAGGGTCACTGTTGTTTTATAGATAGAGCGCCACCTTAGCCGAGCAGTTCATCATAAGGAGGCGCTCACATTTTCTGTATGGAAAGCAGAGGAGCTGGTGGAGGTGTTGATTTATTACTGGGGCATGAGTTCATTACCCACGAAGATTGTCACTGTGCCTTTTATCTTAGGGGCACGGCAGTATTTTATCATTACCCATCTAGCCTGTCGCCTACACTAGAGCGCTGTTCAAAGGCCTCACTAGGGAGGCAAATGTGTTTGGAAATTCCTTTCATGGTGATTTATGTCACAGCAAATGAATTTCACTTCTAAATCTAGCATGACCAGAGGTCTTCCTGAGCAAGAAGCTCACCCTGAGAGGAATGCTAGGCCTCGGGCTGGGAAGAGGGCGCCATTTTCTCATGAGATGAAATTCGTGAATTAGGCTAGACCCCACCACTAAGCTGGAGGTCAGTTGGATGGAGGTGGGTCTCTGCTTTTTGATGCAGCTCTCTTTAATCTGGAAAAAGTTGAAGTCCATGGGGGATGTAAACTGATACTCATTGACCTTTGGCAATATTTGTCAGACATCCACTTTCCTGTCTGGTCCTGGAGCAGCTGGAGGTGCTCCCAAGTTGAACAGAAGATTCCAGAGTCCAGGCTTCCTTCCAGTCAGCACTCAGGAAAGAATGAATGTGTTTATAAACTGCCAATGCAAAAGCAATCCATGGAGAACACCAATTTTCTAGGGGCTGTAATGGTTTCTGTGCCTATTCGTTCCCCCCAGTTGGAGCCCCGTTTTACCCTGAAATTCTTAGCCTAAGTATTTGGCTGAACTAAGAGACTTTACTAGATGTTAAATAATTGCAGTGAGAGTCCATATCAATTAATATCATTGATATTAGTTGAATCAGTTAATATGTATGTGGATACCTTATTTTTAAATTTTTATTTTATTTTTTTTTGTGGTATTGGAGATTGAACCCAGAGGCCTTCTACCTCTGAGTTATACCCCCAGCCCAGTTTTTTTATTTTTGTTTTGAAACAGGGTCTCTCTAGGTTGCTGAGAGTCTTGCTAAGTTGCTGAGGCTATCCTCAAGCCTGTGATCCTCCTGTCTCAGCCTCCCAAGTACTGGGATTCCGGGCTTGTGCCACCATGCCCAGCACCTTATTCTTTAATAATAATTTAATGTATAACTCATGGAAGACATGTTTTTAACTTCTTAAGGGACATATTTTTAAGCTTATTTCTAACATGAGTGAGACCCATGACATCAATTAATTTTTTTTTCTTAAGTGAAGAAAGTGCTAAGAACAGGGGCTGAAACCAAAAGATTTGTGGTCCTTGGGAAAATTATTTTACATCAGTTCTGTTCGGTTCATTGTTCCTTTAAATCAACCATTTATTATGTACTAGTCTTGAAGAAGGAAAGAGTAAAATGCCCCCTCTATAGAAAACAAGGACCAGCCAGGTGTGGTGGCTCACATAGTTTTGTGCCTCTAATCTCAGTGCTTGGGAGGCTGAAACGGGAGGATTGTGGGTTTGAAGCTAGCCTTGGCAACTTAGTGAGACCCTCAGCAACTTAGTGAGATCCTGTTTCAGAATTAAAAATTGAAAGAAATGGTTGGGGTATAGCTTGGAGGTAGAATGCCCCTGGTTTCAATCCCCAGGACCCAAAATAGGGAGGGAAGGAGGGAGGGAGGGAAGGAGTGCGCCTCAAATACATACGCTCTTACAACACTGTGTGATCAGAACATTGCCAGGAAGTGTACGGAACAGGTCATCATAACATCACATTCTGAAGCCCAAGAATCACGTGCACATTTCAGCTACGTGTTGCTCTTACATTTTGTGCTCTTGCATTTTAGGAGTTTTGTGTGTAGACAACGCAAGCCGGTTAGGTCAGTTGTATGTTGAAAATGAGCTTGCCCAGGAGTAGAAAAGCACTCCTATTGCAAGCTTTAAACGGGTGAGTCGAATCTTATTTAGAACTGAAAGTATTACCACAAAAATAGTCACCTTAAAAGTTTTTACTAAGCCGGGCGTGGTGGCGCACGCTTGTAATCCCAGTACTTTGGGAGGCGGAGACCGGAGGATCCGGGTTCGCGGCCAGCCTCAGCTCTCTCTCTCTCCTTCTCTCTCTCTCTCTCTCTCTCTCTCTCTCTCCCCTTAGTGAGGCCCTCCGCAACTTCGTGAGACCCGGTTTCAAAATAAAGTATAAAAAATAGGGCCGGGGGTGTAGCGCGGAGGTAGAACGCCCCTGGGTTCAATCCCCGGCACCGCAAAAAAAAAAAGTTTTTACTAAGTGTGCTCTTTGCTATGGGGTTTTAACTGGGAAAACAAAACAGCCTTGATTATCAAAGGAGAACAGGAGGAACATATTTAGAATTGAGTGTGAATGTGGATGTGTGTGTGTGTGTGTGTGTGCGTGGGGGGCTGTGTGTGTGTGAAATTTGCATTATTTAAAAAATAGAAACAAAAGGGGAAGACGTGAAGGTGCTTTGACACAGTCAGCGCTGCAGTAGTGAGCTGATCAATGCCAGTGTGGAGGCCACAAAGATGGGGTAGAAAGACTCACGCGATCCTTTCTTTGGCCACTGGGGGTCACTGTGAAGACGTTGCTTGAACAAGTTTAAACCTTCCCCAAGTGGCTCTTTGTGGTGTTGGAATCCAGAAATTTAATGTAGAAAAGAAACACTATTCCTGGGGAAAAAGTAAGCAAGCAATAAAAACAGCCTCTTGTTTTGGGGATTTAATTGCAAATTAGTATGGCTCTTTATTTTCTCAGGAATTATCTTTATAGTACTATGTGAATAAGTGGTGCTTTACTATCCAAGGTAAAGTGTTTAATTAAAGTGACTTTAGTAGTACAGGATAATTGTGTTCTCATCCATGTCTTTATTTCAAAATTTAAATCGAAAGCCATTAGTAATTGCCTATGTAATTAAATCTTACTCTTAGAGTCTGATATGACCATCTGCTTCTAAACTTGCTATAAACACATTCTAGAAGCCCCCTCTCAGAATCTGTGACTAACGTAGATCCATGTAGTTATTTTGTGGGCAGTGTAAATAAAATGTGAACATTAAAAACACTCTTCTAAATGTCTATAATTTCTTAATTTTCCCTTGCTGGCTGTCAGCGCCCTTTCCTTTTCCTCCCCCCCCCCTTCTTTCCTCTCTTTCTCTCCATCGTGTCTTGAGGGCTCAGAGAGAAGCAAACTCTTTCTTCCACTAAGCTCAGAAGAAAGTGCGTGTAGATGGAGGTCTCATGGCGGCCTGCAGAGGACTTGGAAGCATTTACTGCCTCTTGACGTTGAGTTTTTTTCTTTGTAAGTGGGAAGCAAGGTTATCAGCTGAGCAAGAACCGGGGGAGGGTCAAAGAAGATAGGAGAGAAGGGGGTTGTGGGATTCTGACAGCCGCCATGGAGGAAAGCGGGAGGCGGCAGGCGGTGCTGGAGGACTGTTGAGGCCGGAGCTGTCAGCACCAAGCGCCATGATTGTGTGATTCCCAGAAATGCTCAGCACGCGGGGCCGGGAGGCTGAGACGTGGCTTGCTTTTGGGGCAGGATTTTGCAGGATGGGAAGGTGGGCTGTGGGGTCCCTGGAAGAAGGAAGGCAATGAAGGCTAAGAGGACCTTTCTGTTTTTGGGGAATGGGTTGTGCCAGGGGCGGGTTCTGGATGAGACGGAAGAGCAGCAGTGCACTTAGAGAAAGAGAGCGACGGAACTGGAGAACGGGAATTGGGGTAGAGAGTAGAATACTAGAGTTTATGATTTACAGCCAGAACAAGTCAGTCCAGGTTACAAATGTCCAGGATGCGGTCACGGGACGAAATGGCTACAGGTGCAGGCAGATGGGAAGTCGTTGAGTGGAAGGGGTCAGGGAACGGAAGAGCCGCAGAGCCGGGTACCTCGTCCTCATGTACGTGGGTGCTGCTGGGATAGTGGGGGCACGAAGGGTGGTGAGGAATATCATGATGCCGAAACCTCGTGAAGTGTGTGTGCGCGCGTGTGTGCATGCGCATGTGTGTGTGTGTGTGTGTGTGTGTGTTGATGGTGGGTGTGAGTGTGTGTGTGTGTGCATGTGCGTGTGTGTGTGTTGATGGTGGGTGTGCGTGTGTGTGTGTGTGCGTGTGCGTGTGTGTGTGTGTTGATGGTGGGTGTGTGGGCGTTTGGTAGATGGAAGCAACGAAGAGAACTAGAGGATGCTGTGACAACATGATGTCAGGCTCCAAAGCAAGTATTTATTTATTTATTTATTTATTTATTTATTTATTTATTTATGGTACTGGGGATTCAACCCAGGGGCGTTCTATCTCCAAGCTACACCCCCAGCCCTTTTTATTTTTTGTTTTGAAACAGGGTCTCTCTTAGGTTGCTGAGAGTCTCACCATGCTGCTGAGGCTGGCCTCCAACCTGCAATCTTCTGTCTCAGCCTCCCAAGTACTGGGATTCCAGGCGTGTGCCATCATGCCCAGCTCCAGAGCCAGTCTGCATGTGAAGCTGGGAGGTTTCAATGTGGAGAGGTGCTAAGCAGTGAGGACAATTTTAAACTCTCAACCTGGGAGAATAGATGTCATCATCTATGAGGCATAAGGAGAGAACTGGGTTGCTGGGTGTGGTGGTGCACACCTGTAATCCCAGGATTTGGAAGGCTGAGACAGGGAGGTTGCAGGTTCAAGGCTAGCCTCAGCAACTTGGTGAGACTCTCAGCAACTTAGAGCGATCCTGTTTCAAAAAAATAACAATAACAACAACAAGAACAACAACAGCAATGACAAATGGCTGGGATATAGCTCAGAGGTAGAATGCCCCTGGTTCAATTTCCAGTACTCCCCCCCAAAAAAGAGCACTGGGTTCAAACAAAAGCAAGAAGGTGAGTGCTGTTGTTTAGACCAGCGCATGGGTGTGTTGGAGTAATTTGGTGACAGTACAGATGGCTCCAGATGGCACAGGGACAAGGATGGGCAGACAGGCAGGAGAAGGAAGCCGGCAGCATGTTGGAACAGAAGTACCAGCTGTGCTGCTAAGATAACAGAACAACACTCTTAAGAACTCCGCTGTAGTAAGAATTTACATTAATACAACATATAAAAATTACGTTGAAAACAGTGCAGCCTAGTGATTAATAGCACAGACTCCGGAGCCAAAGTGCCAGAGTGTGGATTTTGGTTTACATAAAAAAAAAGTGTGTGCATGCACGCAGGTGTGTGTGTTTGTGTGTGTGTTGGTTTTTTAAAAGCCACAGTTTCTCTGATGGTGCCTGTAGTGGTCTATATAATGCAAATCATGTCCCCTATTAGGCGGGTCCCAGCAGAGCCTGACTTCATGGAAACTTTTGCTGTAGCAGAAGTTCCTGTTTGGGGAGGACGGGTGACCAGAGGAGCTTGGATGGGTGTGAAGGGTTGGGAGTGAAGGTTGACACTGAATGAGAGAGATCTGGTGGGGGGTAACTAGTCACAAGTGAACCAGCTGGAACTAGTTAGAGGAGTCTCCCTGCTGTTGCTGACGGAGCCCCTGGATGGTGTTCTGGGACAGGACATCTGTGGTCAGTAGGCAGTGGTCTGGGCTATCTGTCTGGGATTCCAAATAGATTACTAAGGTCTGTGTTTGGAGCACGATTAGTTATTATCTGCAATACGATCCCCTGCATGGGAAAAAGGAAGAGTGGGAAATATTTAGCAATAGCAGATCCCAGCAATGATAGGTAAATTACTCCTGGGCCGGCATGGCGGACATGGCCAGAGACGCTTCTTAATTATGTGGTATTAGGGAGGGAATCCAGAAACACTCTACCTCTGACCTACACCCCCAGCCCTATTTTATTATTATTATTTTTTATTTTGAAACAGGATCTCACTAACTCACTAAGGGCCTTGCTAAGTTGCAAAGGCTGGCCTCGAATCTGTGATCCTCCCATCTCAGCTTCCCAAGTATTGTGATTACAGGCATGTGGCACTATTCCTGGCCAGAGACATTTCTTGATTCAATCCTAAGGGTGCTTTCTGGAAGGTGCGTTGCCCATGTTCTTCCTGAGCTCCAACTCCTGGAAGCTTCTTCCTTGCCCATTATCTCCTATGACATATCTGAAGTAGACATGGGAGGTTATAGCTTTTTGGAGATAAACACAGTTTTCAAAGCTTGCTTTCTCCTTGTACAAATTTGGGACCATAATGTTGGTTTTAAGACTCAAAGGCTTTTTCAGGCTGGGCCTTTTCTTTCCAAATTCCATGACTTTAAAGACTCACAAGCTTCTCAGCTCTCTGCTTCTAGTTACTTCCATGTATAAACAATTGCACCCAAAGATTTCCCCTAGACGCAGGTCTTCGGTCTGCTCCATTTCTTCGCTTTCTTGCTGTCCGCACCTCCCCCACCCCTGTTCTGTCTCCGTTGACTACAGTGGCTCTGTTGAGGCCACTTGAAACCACAGCCTTGGACGGGGGGGGGGGGGTATCCTCATAGGTGTGAAGTCTGACAAGTTTTGACAAATGTACATCCATCTGTCACTACCACAACCAAAGTCCAGAGCACGTCAGTCACCCATACAGGTCCCTCGTGTCACCTCCCAATCATTCTCTACCTTTGGACCTCACTCCTGGCTCCCAGGGGAACACCGAACCCTTTTCTTTTTTCCTTTATTTAGTGCTGAAGATTGAATCCAGAGGCCTTCGACCTCTGATCTACATCCCCAGTCCTATTTTATTTTATCTTTTTAGTTTGAAATAGAGCTTCACTAAGTTGCGGAGGGCCTCACTAAGTTGTTGAGGCTGGCGGTGACCCTGCGATCCTCCTGTCTCAGCCTCCCAAGTACTGAGATTACAAATATGCGCCACCACGCCCAGGTCACCAAACCATTTTCTTTCACCATAAATTAGATTTGTCTTTTCTTGTTTTTGTACTAAGGATTGAACTCAGGGACCTTCTACCTCTGAGATACATTCCCAGTCTTTTTTTTTTTTTTTTTTTTGCAGTACCGGGGATTGAACCCAGGGGCATTCTACCTCCGTGCTACACCCCCGGCCCTATTTTTTTATACTTTATTTTGAAACTGGGTCTCACGAAGTTGCAGAGGGCCTCACTAAGTAGAGAGAGAGAGAGAGAGAGAGAGAGAGAGAGAGAGAGAGCTGAGGCTGGCCGCGAACACGGATCCTCCGGTCTCCGCCTC
>PVJS01043436.1:0-17069 GCA_004027185.1 Glis glis | reverse complement strand
TGGAGAACATTATGTTAAGTGAGATTAGCCAATCACAGAAAGAGAAGGGTCATATATTTTCTCTAATATGTGCAAGCTAGGGAGTAGTAGGGATACAAAAGGGACTCCAGACAATAGTGGAGAAGCCTCAGTGGAGCCAAGGAAGTGGTCTAAGGGAAGGGGAAGGGGAAGAATGCGGATCATCAAGGGAATTGCTACCATTGACCATGTGTACATATGAGAATATACCAATGTTAATCTCAGTACTCTACTGGGGGGGAGGGGTGGACACCAAAAGCTGCGTGCATGTATGTTACTATCAAATTGATGTTCATTGGGATGTGAGACTATAATGCACCAATAAAAGCACATTAAAAAAAGAAGGAATAAAAAATAGGGCTGGGGTGGAGCTCAGATGTAGAATGCCACAGTGCCACAAAAAATAAATAAAAAATAATATAGCTTAAATAGCATAAATCTTACTAAGCGTAAGGATAAAATTTTATGAAATGTTTAGTAAGCTTATAAAAAGGTAGACTTAGCCAAAAATCAGTTTTAGAATATTTTTGTCATCCAATGAATTTCTTTCATAATCATCTTCAATCATTTAGCTAACCATTGTTCTGCTTTTTTGTCTTTATAAATACGCATTTTCTATACATGTCACATATAGGAATCAGGTGTGTTTAGCTTTTTTCATTTATAGCATTTTGGAGATTTATCTATATTGTAGCATATGTCAGTATTTGGTCCTTTTTTATTGTTAAATAGTATTCCAGTGTATGAATATAACACATTCTATTTATCCATTTATTAGCTGACGGATATTCTAATGGCTGTTAATCTTTGACTACTGTGAATGAAATCCGTTTGCTTTTTTGTAAATATATTATTTTCACCTTTGAGCAGGTCTGCAAACAATTCTGGCCCATGAGCTATCTAGTTGACTGACCCCTCCTTTAAATAAAGGTTTATTAGTTTTGTTTATCTTTTCTAAGAACCAACATTTGGTTTTATTGCCTCCTATTTATTTTACATCTTTATTTCATTGATTTCTGCTCCATAGGTTTTTTTTTTATTTCTAATAGTTAGCTTGTCTTGAGTTCTGCATTCTCTTCTCTTTTGCTAGTAACATCTTAGCTAAGTGACTTGAGGACTTTCTTACTTTACTTATGTAGGCATTTGAAAAATAAATGTTCCTCTAAGTATTGTTTTACTGTTGTCCATATATGTTGATAAGTTTTTTTTAATTCAATGTTCCAAATATTTTCTAATTTCTCTGAAGATTTTTTCTTTTCCCACAAGTTATTTAAAAGTGAGTAATTTAATTTCAAAGTACTTTGGGAAACCCTATTTCTTCTTATAATTGATTTATAATTCATGTCCACTGTGGTCAGAGAGTATACTTTGTGATTTCAATACTCTTCAATTTTTGTGCTAGCATATGGTCTGTCCTAAAACATGTTCCACTTATGCTCGAAGCCAATGTCTATTCTGCACTTGTTGGGTTGAGCATCTTTATATTGTAGGTCAAGTTGTTGACAGTGTGGTTCAAGGAGACACAGTCAATTAGCTTCTTCTGTCTACTTCATCTGTTAATTACTGACAATAGTGTACAGTCAGCCTTGCTACTCATGGGTTTTATGTCCGTAGATTCAACCAGCCATTGATTTTAAATGTTTAGAAAAAAATTCATTTCTATTCAGCTAGAATAGATTTTATTTCCTCACCCTTATTCCCCAAGCAGCATTTACATTGTATTGTAACTAAAATATATTGTTATTATAGCTAATCTAAAGATAATTTAAAGACAGTGGGATGATGTGTGTAGGTAATGGGAAAACACCATGCCATTTCGTCAGAGAGACCTTGAGCACATGCAGTTTGGAGTCCACAGGGGCCTCGGAGTCAATACCCCAGGGATAATAGAAATGATTATTTCAAAATCTCCAACTGTCATTCTTGAACTATTTAGTTTTTCAATCATTTCTATTTTTGTTTCATGTATTGGGGGGTCTTTGTTATCAGACATATGCACATTTATATTTGCTATGTTTTCTCATGAACTGAAACTTTTGACAAAGTGACTCTCTCTTTTTAATAATATTTCCTTTTTTTCTACATTGTCTCAAATTATAAACCTACTTTATTTCTCTTATGACTGTTGTTTCTATACATATATATGTATACATATCTATATATACAGAGGGGAAAGTATATATATATATATGTATATGTATATATAGAGAGAGAGCATATGTATATATATATTGTTTATATATATATAATATATATGTATTTTTTTTTGGTGGAGCAAAGATGTAAAGATGCTTACCTCATGACAGCCAGGAAGCAAAGGGAAAGAAAGAGAGTTTAGTTTTGTTTTGCTTGTGGTTCTGGGGGTCAAACTCAGGACCACACGCATGCTAGGCAAGTATTAGAGTTAGATATAAAATGTCCCCTAAAGAGCTCATTTATTAATGTTTGGTGCTGATGTAATTGAGTCATGAGGGCTTCAATCTGAACAGTGGATTAATCTACTTTAATGGATTAATCTGGATGGTGGCCCAGGCCAGTAGGGTGTGGCTGGAGGAGGTGGGCCCTTGGGAGTGTGGCCTTGGAGAGTATATAAGTGGTTCCTTCTTCCTTGCTCTCTCTCTCTTGCTTCTGGCCTCTGTGATGTAGGAGCACAATCCATGTGCTCTTCCTCCCTCCACCTCCCATGCCCTGAGATCTGTGGTCCCTGACCTCACATGGACTGAACCCACAACGGTAAGAAAAGAAATCTTCTTTTTTCTAAGTTATGTGATCAGATATTTAGATCATAGCTGCGAGAATGCTGACACATTTAGCAAGTGTTCTACCACTGGGCCACATCCTTAGCCGGGACGTTTCTATTTGGATGGTGCTATGCAGATACGTCAGGCTGTAGCTCCAATGTGTCCCTCAAAAGTCTATGTGTTGGAAACTTAATCCCCAAATTCATCCTTGTTATGGCATTCAGCAGTGGAGCCTTTGGGAGGAATTAGGATTAGATGAGGTCATGGGGGTGACCCTGGTGACATCAATGACTTTACAAGAAGAGGAAGAGCAGCCTGAGTTTACAGGCTCCCTGACCTCCACCCGGAGATGCCCTCCTGCGCGTTGCATCCAGCAAGAAGACCCTCACCAGATGGCCAGTGCCTCTTGTTGCACTCCTCCCCCTCCAGAGTGTGAGAAGTACATTTATTTACTCTACAAACTGTGCATTCTGTGTTATGATGTCATAGAAGCAGAAATTAGAAGGAAGCCCTCTCTAGCTTTTGAGTAGTCTTAGTCTGTTTTCATTTGGTATCACAGGTAAGTGACATTTAGGAAATTCACCTGAGGGTTTGGAGTGAAGAGAGAGTGCTTGGGGAAAACCAACCGCTTTGCCATAGCTGGGTCTCTTCTCAGGGAGCTGGACTGCCAGGAGACTGGAGGAAATGACTCGACGTGATCCAGAACCCGTGCATCTGTCCAGAGCTACTGCCACTTCACTCAGAGGAAACGTGGACATGGGTGGCAGAGTGGACCACACTGATCTGTCCTCTCTCAGCAAAGCAGGAAAAATCATAGCCAGCTCAGAGGGTGTATGAAATCTGTCTTGAATTGAGCAGCAAGTCATTTTTTTATTCTGTATCTGCTCTCCTTATGACTTTGTTACCATCTCCAATTTATCTCTTTATTGTCATGTCTGCTTAGCATTTCCTGTTGGACCTTCTAAGGGATGGACAATTTCTCCATCTGTCAAGCCACTTTTCCCTCCTACCACATCTCCTCTTTGCTGGATCTAGGCTTTTTTTGACCTGCCCATTGGAGAACAGCTGTGCCTGGCATTGTCTGCATCTCTGTCCCTGGACAAGCTCAGGCCCTTAGAGCTAGAGAATGAGGAAGAGGTGAACATGGCATTAACTCAACATGTTGAGAAGAGATGAAGCCAGGTGTGGTGGCACACTCTTGTAATCCCAGTACTTGGGAAGCTGAGACAGAAGGATAAATGTTTGAGGCCAGTCTCAGCAATTTAGTGAGACCCTTGGCAATTTAGTGAGACCATGTTTTAAAATATAAAAAAAATATGTTCGAGGGTGTAGCTCAGAAGTATGAAGTCCCTGGGTTCGATCCCCAGTACCAAAAATCAAACAAATAACAACAAAAACCAACAAAACAAAGAAAGGAATAGAGATGAACATTGAATTCCTGTGCAAACGGAGGATTACAGGGTTCATTTAATCAATCCATACTTATTTTTTAAATTCCTAGTCTCAGCAAAGATTTTAGTTTTGTTCATAATTGTCCACAGTTCTACTTACATGTCATAGTATATGGTGTTAAGAGCATAGTGTGGTCGCCAGTCTCATGAAGGGCTGATGTGAGAAAACCTGTGTGCATTGCAATTGAATTTGTAGTTCATTCCCAAAAGGTTGAGCATTGCAATCTATAGAACTTTCTCTTTGGACATCATCTAATTTCGTTTCTTGTATGTTTTGTCCTTGAAAAGTTTAACATATTTGTTTGATTCATTTCTAGGAAGTTTTAGGTGACAAATATTGTTCCATGCAAGTACTATTTCTAATTTCTGTAACAACTGTGTAAAATAAATATTGTTATTCCCACTTTAAAGATGATAAAATGTGGGCTCAGAAAGTAATAGGTGGATTTTCCTAAACTGGTAGATTAAACACACATGTACTATCTCAAATCCCATCGTCATTACATTAAAGATTTGTTTGCAGGCATAAATATAAAATGAAAAAGAAAACAGGTATTATAAGTATTTTGGAAGCAATGCAGACAGATACATGAAACCTGACTTAATAGACCATAGAATCTAATTCCCTTAGCTAGCAGTGGAAAAAATAAGAAGCAACTTATTATATGCAAGAAAGGAGGAAAGAAAGATGGGAAACCAAACCATCCACACAATGGCGCCAGTGTTACTTATGAATCCTGAGGGTAGCTAAACGAAGTGACACTAATGGAGGGAGTTTAAGTAGAGATTTACAAGTAGGAAGTCAACCTACACATTGTGAAAACTCTGCCTGCTCTGAAGAAAAGACTCCATGAGCTTCCTGAGAGAAAGGCCCACCCACACGCAGACTGAGTCCTGCAAAGCGCAGGAAGCAGAGTGGATTCTCAGACTCAGCAGCCATGAGCGCGAAGAGGCCACGAGCTGCTTTCTAAGCTGGGGCCATTGCCTCCTCATCTGGAATCGCACACTTATCTGGAATGCCGGTTCATTGGGAGGGCATAAAAACATGGAGGGCTACAGAATTTTATTTTCTGTACACTTTTTCTCTGAAACATAATAGAGGATGTGCTCTATTAAAACATGGAAGACCTATCACTCTGAACTTTATTATGATGTGAGATTACAATGCACCAATAAAAGTATATTACAAATAAAAATAAATAAAATAGATACAAATAAAAAAAATAAGGGGGAAAAAGAGGAAGAAATCTCCAAGTCAGTGGAGAAGAGATGTTCAATATGCTGACATGGAGCCACGTAGAGCTAGCTCTTGAGCACATAGAAAGTGATTCATTTAAGTGAGCCATAGTCAGCCATAGTCAGTTTAGCTAACATTAGGAGTAGGAGCCTTGGCTCAGTCATGTGTTTATGGCTTTTAATTTAGAAAAGGAGTGGTAAGCAACAGGCCCTCTAATGAGATTCCGGGCCACTATGATCCACCCTTTGCTCGATTCCCAGAAGGCCCCCTGGATTGCAAAGCCAAGGGCATGTAGGGGCCTGTTCAGGGGTCAGCTGAGGGTGCAGGGAAGGTTTTTGTAGTGAGATCCCCAGAGAGAAGAAAGCACACGGAGTCACCATTAGGAAGAGAACAAAACAGCAGCTTTTTTTTTAAATTTTTTTTTGTGGTACCAGGGATTGAACACAGGGGTGTTCTACCTCCGCCCTACACCCCCAGCCCTATTTTTTTTATGTTTTATTTTTTTGAAACTGGGTCTCACGAAGTTGCGGAGGGCTCCACTAGGTAGAGAGAGAGAGAGAGAGAGAGAGAGTGAGAGAGAAGAGAAGAGAGGAGAGAGAGAGAGAGAGAGAGAGAGATAGATCGCGCTGAGGTTGGCCGCGAACCCGGATCCTCCAGTCTCCACCTCCCAAAGTACAGGGATTACAAGCATGCGCCACCATGCCCGGCTAAAACAGCAGCTTTATTCTACAAACAAGTTACTCATAGAATTCTGAACATAATGGCCCATTTGTGCAGGCGTGTTGTTTGTTGTCTAGTCATGCTTATGTAACTATATACATACAAGGGCTGAGTAGGATCTGGGTGCACATTTGCAGCTGTGTAGGGTAAGTACACATCTGTGATTTGTGTGACCTAGGACTTTAAGGATGCAATAAATTGGAATAGAAAATATAATGAAACATTTGGGCCTGATGACTACTAATCATGACCCTTAATGAATTTGAAAAGTGTTCACCAACAGATGAATGGATAAAGGAAATGAGGCCTATGTGCCGGTATTGAAAAATTGCTCGGTATTAACTTCCAATAAAATATAAAAGGCAGTCACTCAGGCAGGGAGAGGTGGCAACTTGGCCTGTTAGTACCCCTCCCCTCTCTCTGCCCCTGTGTCCTAATGATTAACCCATAGTAAGAATGTAAAGACAATTAAAGCATTTTAGCCTTGGGAATATGTAGAGGCAAAGCCTTTAGCCCAAAAAATATATAAAAACAATTAAAAGCCCTAAGATCACAGTGACTATGCCTGGAACATTTGAAAACCATAAAGATAGCAAGGGCCTTATGCCTTGCTCTTAGAGATTACACACAGCGGCACTGGTTACAACTAGTACCTCTGTTCACCTTCTTTTCTTTGTGACTTGGCTTCAGTATAAAAAAGGCAAACTCCATGAGTCACTCCAAAGCACTCATAGTTGATGGGCAACCAATACAGTCCAATACAATAGAGGTAGAAAAAGATAGAGCATTAACCCCTGCACTTAGTAAGTGCACTGTCCAGAGACTAGAAGGCACCACCGCCTAAGAAATAAGTTACTAGCCCGTTCCCTTGGTAATGCTGATAAGAACATACCAATGTGAAAAGTGTATTTAAGGGGCAGGGGTTGGAGGGAGGGGAGAGTTCCATTTTTGGGCTCTCCAGCGTGCACGCTGCTTTTCTTCTCTTCCCTTTCTATTTCTTGCTTTTTAATTTGTAATAGAAATTAGTGTAAGCTGCAACTGAACTGCCTATTAGTTTTAATTTCCCAATTCAGCAAATTTTATCTGAATCAAAGAAAAAGAGCCCACAGTGCCACTCCCATGGTAACAACATATACACACAATGAAGGTTTACTCAGCCATAAAGAAGGACAAAATTATGTAATTCACAGGAGAATGGAGGGAGTGAGATGAGCCAGTCTCAGAAAGTCAAGGATTGTATGTTTACTCTCATATGTGGAAAGTAAAGAGAAAATAAAGATAAAAGAGGAACTAGACCAGTAGAATAGTGGAAGGAGACTGGGGGAGGGCAGAGAGAAGGGGGAAAGGAGAATTGATTAAGGAAACAGGTCAAATAATGCTATGTCCAAATATGACGGTATCAACACCAGTTTCCTTGGCATGTATGGGGACAGGGGAGAGGTGGGGTCCAGAGGGGCACACACCGAGTGCTGTGTGCATGTATGCTTGTGTGACTTTGAACCTCACTATGACGCATAATTACAATGTACCAATAAAAGCATATTAAAGAACAAAAAGAAAGGTGATATATAATCAAAGCTTTGTTCTAGCAATCATGCTTTTAAAAATAAATCCTCTCTATAATATAGTGAAAAGGAATGGTAGTTTGGGAGAATTTCGCAGACCACTCAGCATTAGAAATGGTAAGTACTGCATTTCTCATTAAATAATTCATATTACCCAACAGCATAGAGTAGGCTTGGTGAAGCTCCTAGGTTAAAACAAACCAAGATATAATGAAACCTATGCAACAATATTTATAAACTACTTTATGGTTTCCAGTTCTAGATAGCAGAAGGAGCACACATGATTATCTCCCTCTCTAGGATGTAGACTGACCAAAAGAGGAGAATCTTTCTTGGTCCTGAGAGCTAGAGAATAGGAGGCAAAAGAGCCCTTTGTAAAGGAGAGAGAGAACAGCAGGGTAGAATTGAAGTGTGGAAGTGAAGGTCCAGGTGTGGTTGGAGACTAGCTCACGTG
Source organism: Glis glis (assembly GCA_004027185.1). NCBI lineage: Eukaryota > Metazoa > Chordata > Mammalia > Rodentia > Gliridae > Glis > Glis glis. Next base: position 8,883 of record PVJS01043436.1, on the reverse strand, counting down.
ACTGGTCATGATGTGGCTCCTCCTGGTCCTTCCACTTGTTTCATGACCACTCCCAACCCACACGCTGGGCAAGGCTGTGAGGATCACTTGATGTTTCTCGTTGGACAGTTTCCCAACAGGAAATCTCCCAAAGCAAAGGGGAGTTAAAACTATTGCAAAAGGTGTTGTAAGGAAGGGGTGTGGGAGGGTCTGAATGATTCCAATTGATTAAGAAGGGAACTAGTTGAAGTAATGTGTAACATTAGGATGTGCTGCCTATTAGAAAGACAGGAAGGGATTTTAAAAATATACCGCTGCTCATAATTCACGCCAGATCAACGGAGTCAGAATCTCCATGGGTGAGGAATAGGCAAATACATATTTTTTAAGCTTTTCACTGATAACTGTAACGTGTCAGACTTCAGAATCAATGATGCTTAAAGTTTAGGAATCTAGATTGACGATCGAGTGGAAGAAAGGGATTATGATACCTGCGATGACATGAGGTAGGAGAAAGACTGAGAGTTAGGTCACTGAAGTTGGAAGGTGAAGTAACTGAGAGAATGATGTGTTGAGGGGTGGACAGCCACCCAATGGCAAGATGAGACAGTGAGTTTTCAAGATAGCCAACGAAAGACAAGCTATGGCCTCTAAAGTACAGTGGTCGCAGGGGGTGCAATACTTTTAAAGGCCCTTGGGAGTATAAAAAACAGTAACAACTTTAATATGGTTCATTAAAAGTAAATTGGGCTGGAAGTTACAGGTGGTTTTGAAAGAGTGGGAGGAGATATTTATTTATCAGAGAAATGGGTCTTGGAAGAGGTAATACAAAGGGCTCTTGTAGCTATGCTTGGTTACATCTTTGGCATATAAGGACACCTAAATTTAGAAGCCTTAATCACACTCTGACCAATCACACCAGGATCAGCCATGCTGGGACTCGTCATACTATTCCGACACCTGGCAGATCAAGATCTGGGATGGGAAAGAAATGTATCTGCTGCCCACAGACATTCTGCTTCTATGACTACATTTGCTCATTGCAATTACATTCATCATTTCAGAATTGACTACGTAGAATGATAAAGGATATATCTGTAAAACAAACTTTAATTAAACCAAAGTAATATAACCTACAAAAATATTAAAAATCACCATGGAAAATAATTTAGTCAACTATAGTCTTCCTACAGAAGGAAGTCTGAAGGGCTTCGCTGCTAATATTGCTACACTTTATTAAAATATAAGCAACAGGAGCAATTCTAATGGGTTTTGAACGTGGCGTATTGCTAAAAATCAAACTGTGCGAGTTCTTTGAGATTTTGGCTTACTCACAGGGAATTATCAATGCTCATACTTTGTAAATAGATAAGCAAAATACTAAAATACTCCGTAATCTCTCTCTTGCCTGCTCTGTCTGTTCTCTCTCTCTCTCTCTCCCTCTCTCTCTCTCACACACACACACACACACACACACACACACCATTATGGGTTTATTTGTTTGTTTGTTTTTGGTACTGGGGATTGAACCCAGAGGCATTCTACCTCTGAGCTCCACCCCTAGCTCTTTTTATTTATTTATTTTTTTGTTGTTTTGAAATAGGTCTTGCAAGATTATGGAGAGTCTCAACATGCTGTTGAACCTGGCCTCAAACCTGTCAAACTCCTGTCTCAGCTTCCCAAATACTGACATTAGAAGCATGCACCACCATGCCCAGTCCCATTCTGGATTTTGAAACATTCCCCTGTATCTATTTTTTGCCATGCTATTTTCTTTTGTTTGGCATGTCTCCTTCCATTTAGTTCCCATTCTTCTAGTCTACGCTTAAGCTCTACTCTCGAAGAGATGAGGCCAGATAACTGTAGCAATATGAGGTGGGTGTAGATGCCCAGGTGTGAAGCTCCTTGGTCTTGAAGTAACCAAGCAGGAACACAGCAGCTGGAGCTCTTCTTCCACTTAACCCAGTGTGCCATGCAAATCTTATTATTTCCTAAAGTTGGTTTAATGTGAGAATGTTGATACTGCACTGATAAGTCCCGCAGAGACCAGCATTTTCTGTTGTCACAGGAAGTTGCACTATAGATGCACTTTTTGTCTTTTATTTTATTTGTATGTCGTTTTTATCACATTTGCAATTTTTATTGTGCTGCCTTACATTTTGGGGCCTTTAGAGAGGAAACATAAAGATGTTTTAAAGAGGTCTTTAGAGAGGGTGTAATTAAAATAAATTTTCTGATTTCTTGTATGCATATTTTCTTGTTCATTTTATTTTTATTTAATGTTAGTATGGGTGGATATGCAATTATATATTTTTATTATTAGGTACAATATGTTTATTCACATATTGTCAACATGTTTTCTTTTTAGCGCTTGACAAAATTAATAATGTGTTATATTGATACTGTAGAATTTATCATTAAAATATAAAATTTCAAGCCGGACGTGGTGGCGCACACTTGTAATCCCAGTACTTTGGGAGGCGGAGACCGGAGGATTCCGGTTCGCGGCCAGCCTCAGCTCTCTCTCTCTCTCTCTCTCTCTCTCTCTCTCTCTCCCCTTAGTGAGGCCCTCCGCAACTTCGTGAGACCCGGTTTCAAAATAAAGTATACAAAATAGGGCGGGGGGCATAGCGCGGAGGTAGAACGCCCCTGAGTTCAATCCCCGGTACCGCAAAAAACAAACAAACAAACAAACAAAAATATATATATATAAAATTTCTTAAATGCTCAAGCTCCACGTCATACCACCCTGATTCCACTTGATTTTATCCAATTTTATTTTATGAAGTGGTTTCCATATGAATTTTGAAGATACTGCTCAATTATCTTTCCATAAGAGATAATACCTCTTTGCTTTTGTGAGCATTTATATTTTTCTTATCATAAACTTTTCAAAATCTTTCATAATAAGTCTAGATATCAATCTTTTTTATGTTAGTACTATAGTACTATATTACTAACATATAGTACAAGGTTTGTAATATAATGACCACAATCTTTTTTTCAACTTAAAGAAAAATTTAGAGTTACAATTTCTGATTCTATCTTTATCTCTTGAACCCTCTTTCACAAATTACATCTTTGACCTTTCTTGCCACATTTTGGGAAAATCTAAATGAATAATTTTTCAATGATTTCTCTTTCTAATCTTTTCCATTCATATGACCAAATCTCAAATGTCAATATTTCGAATGGAGTTTTTTTTTTTTTTTTGCATAGCTGTCTATGTATGGCGCAATGCCCCATTTAATGTCTCAGAGGATAGAAATAAACCTTCCTTTAGAATGTCTTTTTTAGACCTACTGAGGCTCTTTTTGCTCATGTGCTAATGTTTTGCTTCATCATTCTTTGGTCCTGGTTTTAGTCTCTCACACGTAGATGGCCTGGGGTATGTGTATGGTTTCCTTGTTATGTTCTGGAATCCCTTTCTGTGGTCTTGTTGGATATGAGCCATGATCACACAGGATCACCTGTGCTGGTGGGGAAGGTGTGGGAAACACCGGTGACTAATGTCTCCATGTATGGTCTCAACAGACCTAGCTGTGGATGCCATCCACGGAGACAGCACTGGCCCTGTTGGAAGGTGAGGCACCTCCCACTGCCTCACATCCCCACATCACTGCTGACTTCTGCTCAGAGGTTTTCCTGCTTTCACATCTACAAAGAGCTTGAACTCCACAGCAACGATGATGTTTATCTCCTACAAGTAGTAGAAGTCGCATTGTTATCTTCACTTCCAAGAGCCTTGGAAGAGTCAGAAATGGCTCACCATTTTGTTTTCTAATGGTGTCCCGTCTGTGTCTAAGAACATATCATATGTCATCTATATCAGGCTTTCATCTGCTCAAGGGCCCGTTTTTTCCTCTATCCTTTTTGTTGCTCTAGGGGCTGAACCCAGGGCCGTGCGCATGCTGGGTAAGCACACTACCTTTAAGGATTACTGCTACCTCTTTTCTTCTGAGACATGGTCTAGGTTAATTGCTCAGGCTGGACTTGAACTTGGGATCCTCTTGCCTCAGCCTACCAAGTAGATTACAGGCATGCACCACCATGTTCTCCAAGAGACATTACTTTCAACAGAAAAAGTAACTCTCTAGACTTTGACACTCAATCTGCATTCTTGATTCAATTATATGGTTTTATTTATGCCTTTCATGTGTTTATCTCAGCCTTCTTTTTTCTTCCTTAACAGTGACTTCAAGTTTCAACTTTCATAATATGTGTTAATTCTACAAATTATTTTACACCAGAAATTCCCATTTCTAGTCTTTAAAAATTAGATAATGGCACATACTTTAGAGATTAAGAGAAGTTTTATACTCTAATGGCCTTATGAAAATAACTCAATGGTGGCCCCGGACTAAATGTGGCACTGAATGAATGTTGGTGACCTGCCTTGACATTTTCCCATTTTTATATACATGACCTGCTCCCCATCAGTCAGACTGTAATGCGTCCAGTATCAAGGTCACTGCCGCACATTTTTTTTGTTAGCACCGAAGCACCTAACACAGCCATCTGCTTAAAAGAGCTAGTTGAATAAGTGCATTATGTGGAAAGATTGCGTTCTGGAAAGTGGCTGTCACTGCTGAGCTCCCAGCACTCAAGAGATGACGTCCCCAATGAGAGCAGCTGCTTCTGGCCCTGCTCCCTAACAGCTTCCCGGAAGACACCTAGCTCTGTCCTTTCCATTTTACCCTCTTGTTCACTATCTCTTTTATCTAAGTAATTGAAAAAAAAAAAAAGATAATCAGACGTCTAATTTCTACATTCTTTCATTTCTGGCAAGTGATAAAAATACACAGGGAAATGGAGTTGTCTGTCTGAGAAGAAAAGGCTGAGCACCATGAAGTCATTTTATCAGTGGCCATCTTGAAAGCTGGCCTGTGAGGAGCACTCCTGATAGAAAGCCCGTGGGCAGGACATCAAAGAGCAGCTTTAATGGTTATTTCTAGAATTCACTGTAGAGCCTAAAATATTTTGCCTTAGATAACAGATAACCTCTCTCCTACTGCCTCATAGGATTAGGAAATTCATTAATGCACATAATACTCAGAATCCACTCACAACCTCATCTTCTCTATTTCTCTGTTCTGCAGTCTACATTATTATCTGTTTCTTAAAGTTTCTTCTTATTTTTGCTCATAAAAAACATATCAATAAAAAAGTCGCCGGGCTGGAGATGGAGTTCATGGGAGAACACTTGCATAGCATGTGCGAACCCTTGGCGTCCATCCTTTTTTTTATCAGGGAAAAAAAAACAAAAACCACAAGACATTTCTTGTTGCTTGGATCTTAGTTGGTATGTGGAGGGAACCAAAGCCTGGGCTCATTTAATCTTTCTTTTCGTGCATAAAAAAGTGTTTCCGTGAATCGTGTAGTAATCTTGCCTTTCATTCCATTGGTTAGAATTTAGCCACATGCTTGTTTCCAAAGCAATTGTCATCACTAGGATTATCATTCGACCACTGAGACACCATCTGACCTCGGCATCCCCAGTGACTTTACTTTTACTTTGTGTGGTTGGACCACAATGTCCACAGAACTCATGAGACTATATTCTTATCTCTGTAATGTACTTCTCACATGTAACTTCAATACCTTTATCTCTGTCCTTTCTTATGTGTGCAACACACATTTAAAATACTGACCTGGTTTTCAGAGTTTGAGGGAAGTTTTTAAACACTCGCTGATTCTGAAATTCTTGAAAACCAAAGAGTTAGTAGGCATCACATTTTTATTAAAAATGTAAATGCTATGCAATTGGTAAGAAATTTTTTATCATGCATTGCCATTTCAAATATTAAGCTGACAGATTCTTTTATTAGGTTTAAATAAATTGTTTAGTTTTAGGCAATACATTTATAACCAACAGTCAAACTCCATTTTCCTGTGGAATATAAAAATTGAGCCTCACTAACGACATCTTGCTGTTTAACACCTAAGTTTCAGGGGAGTGGAGAACTTGAATTTCATAGTGAGTCAAGTAAGTACTGAAGCATGTTTCAAGCTATTCCAGGTATAGACATGATAAGATGTTTCAGGATTTGAGTCTTACTTAATGGCAAATCCATGGTATCTTTTAATCTCTTGGACTCCTCAAAAATTCAATACAGTACACAATATGAGAAAAGACTTTTGGATGCTAAAACACTCAAGCTTTCTTTAATGTTTTATTCCTTCTTTCCAGAAGTAAATCGTTTTGATACGTTATGTGCTCTTAATCAATGAGAAAGCGGTTTAGTTGTTTTGAGTCATTGTTTTGTTTTCTTTTGTTGTAATTACACGACTTCCCACCCTACCAGCTGCTTGAGGTGGAAATGGTATAACAAAACTTTTTTATAGAAAACTTTTTAAAGGAGTAGATATAACTGAATGTATAATCCTTTGTGCCACTTTACTTCTTTTTAAAATGTTGAGTACATGTCAACACATATGTGGTAAGGTATGTACCTTTTATTTAGTATAATTCTTGACAAAGAAAGAAAATACTTAGTAAGACATTGTGTCTGCCCTAAAGGGGATTGTAAAATACAGAAGAATAACACAATCTGTTGCAGGCTTTACAGCAATGCAGACGGTGTGTTACCACAATGATAAGGGAATGAAGCACGGAGTCTGTACCTACAAGTGGAACTGCTGGATCATGAAATTGATACACCTTCAGCCTTAATGTTTCAAAAATCCTTATATCACATCATGGACCAAAATTAAATGAAAATTCAGTCTTAAATGTATTATATTTTATCTTAATGTAAAAATAAGATGTTTCAATTGACTATGCAATGAAAAAATAAGAAGATGAAAATGCCACAGACATGAGGGAAAGAATTTATATTTTTAAAGAAATGATAAAAATAAATGATAAATAAATTTTTAAAAAGCCCAGAGTAAATAGCAAATAATGAAGTGTATTTTTTTTCTTTTTCTTTTTGGTATTGTGGATTCAAACAAGAGCATTCTACTCCCTAGCTATACTCCCAGCCCTTTTATAAAATGTTCACTTTTTATTATGAAACGTCTTGCTAAGTTGCTGAGAATTTTTCTAAATTGCTGAGACTGGCTTCAAACCTGTGATACTCCTGTCTTAGCCTCCTAAGTACTGGGATTACAGGAGTGTGCCCCATGCAAGTATAATTACACTTCAAGCATAATATTTTTATTTCACTCTTGTGCCATCCTGGCCTCTTTTCTCAGACTGCTGCAGAACTCAGCTTTGCCTCGGTATCTGCATGTTCCAGGTCAGGAGCTCTGAGTTCAAACCATCTGCATGGAAGCAGCTTTTGTTCTTCATCATTAACACAGAGGCACTGATGGTACCAAAGTCCTGTCATGCGCTGACAGTGAGATGAGAAAACACAGAGTAGTACATGAAGCCTGCTTCGCACACAGCGAGCTTCCGCAGCTGTGAGACAACACAGAGCTTGCAGTGGAAATGCGGGTAAGAGGATGTGTCCTGGGCCAGTCTGCTTGAGCCTGGATCCTACCCCTTTGAGGCATGTAAGGGTCTGTCGACCTTCGTTTTCTTATATGTGAAACTGGAATACATAATACTACCTATGACACAGCTCTGGTGAATGAATGCCATGAGAGAGGGCACAGGAAATACTTAGAATAGTGCATGACACCCAGGGAGTGCTATTTTATACTTGAGATGATTGCGCTTGCTGGAGCTGCTATTTTGGTCCTTCTGTCTCCCTTTAAGAATCCTATGCTCCTCTTTGAAACAGCTGATTCTTTCTTACCTTCCAGATCTGACTTCACATAGTTTCCTGACACCCAGAATAAATGTGTTGTGAGGGCTGCAGGAAGCAAGGCTTAGGGGTAGTGTCTTTAAGAGAATTTACTTGTTGTCAAACGAAAACAAATCAGACAGTTTTACTCTAATTTTAAAATAATTTTTAGTTTTAAATGAGTGATTAGCCCACAGGCTATGAAGTATTTAACGCTGAAAGTAGCCCTGCTGATCACCTGGCTAAACATCTATCTCCCCCATCATTCCCTGAGCCTCACAGAGGCACTCTTTATTTTAACAACCTATGCTATTTCCTTCTTATAGTTTTGAATTAGGTATGTTCTATGTTTTTAACACATGGACCCTCACTATGATATATAACTGCAATACACCAATAAATTATGATTATCTTAGTTTACATTTTTATTGTTCTTTCCTTTCCTTAGTATATCAGCTCAAAGGACACAAAATTTCATGTCTTCTTTTTATCTCTTGATCTGTATTCCCGCTAAAGTGCCTGCAACAGTGTAAGCACTCAAGCATTATTTTAACTGTTTAAAACAATTTTAGATTTATATAAATATTGCAAAGATAGGATTGAGAGTCCTCATACACCCCATATCCCCTATCTTCTGTTGGTAAAATTTTCCATAATAAATTTGTTAATATTAATGAGTCAATATTAATGCATAATAATTGACTAAAGTCCATGCTTTGTTCAGACTTCCTCCATTACCTGTCATCCTGTACTGCTTCAGGATTTCATCCAGGGTCCTATGTTACATTTAGTTGTCGTGCATATTTATGCACCATTTGACTAATACATTTTTTCATACTTTTCTTGTTTTGTATGACCTGGACAATTTTGAGAAGTTTTGTTCAAGTTATTTTGTAGAGGGCTATTAAGTTGAGATTTTTTTTATAGAATTCTCAGGTTAGACTTGAGTTAAGGGATTGTGAGAAAGATCACAGAGGTAAATGCCGCCTTCCTCCTCCTCCTCCTTCTCCTCCTCCTCCTCCTCCTCCTCCTCCTCCTCCTCCTTCTCCTCCTCCTTCTTCTTCTTCTTTCTTTCTCCTCCTCTTCCTCCTCCTCCTTCTCTCTCCTCCTCCTCTTTCTCTCTCCTCCTCCCCCTCCTCCTCCTCCTCTTTCTCCTCTTCCTCCTCCTCCT